>BQNB010017304.1:0-70176 GCA_026074375.1 Tanacetum coccineum | reverse complement strand
GAGGTCGTTCTTTATGCTTTGTACTTGAGATGCTCAATAAAGTCACGCCTCCGGACACGTATTCCGTCCAGGCCCCGTCTAAGGGTGTGACATCCACAACCGCCTCCGCTCCAAACTCTCCATCAACAACCAACTAATCTCGTAATATGCCTACAAATAATCGCCAGGCCCTTTTGTGTCGCAAGCAAGTCAAAAATCATTCTATGGCTATTTAGGATTTTTTTGTATTAATATGCTTCTAAAGCATATTTGTTTTTTTCTTTTTATGTATTCTTGTGTGTAGTTCACACACATTGTCCTAAATGAATGAAGTATCTTTTGCTTTGATGTTTGCTTGCACTTGTCATATTTTTCCTTCCTTCTTGCTACATGTTAGAAATATTTGTATTGTTCTAACTCATTTTTGTAGCCAAGAAACCATAGCTTGATTCCTTGGTGCCCTCGAACGAGGGGGAGCACACATCAAGGGGGAGCATTTATTCCGTCGATTTTACTAGCAATTCTCGACGATGCCTTTTTGATTCTACAAAAAGGGGGAGAAATGACATAAAACTCACTAAATACTTGTTTAAAAATAATTTTACATTTAATGAGTTTAAATTTTGTAATCATCAAAAAGGGGGAGATTGTTGATAGAAATAATGCCTAAAAACATTATTAATATTTTTCACATCTTTACGTTTTGATAATCACAAAATATAAAAACGTTCAATGTAAAATTAAACGTAAACAAGTAATTAGTAGTAAATTTTCATTTCGAAAATTATATCACTTAAATGTATGAATAAATAAATGCTTAATGCATTTTATGATCAAAGGAAATTTTTATTCAACCTCACACTTTTATAAAATGTTGTAAACATTTTTATAAACATTACAAAACATTTTCTACAATTAAAAAAATGTTTTATTCAAAATAAACATTTTGAAATTTAAATTTTCGGACCTAAAACGGCTAGAAAGTTCCAGAAAATCCCCCTACACAAAAGGACAAATTGGGGAGTGCACTGATTTGAGATTTCAGCTATATATAATATATAAGTAATATATATATAACTAAATATCAAATAAAAGGAGAGTAAGTATTCCGTAAGGCTTTTTAAGAAGGAAAATTGCTTTTGACCAAAGCAAAATTCCAAAAACCTTCCCGGGTCGTTTCCCGACGAGGCGTGAATTGAGAATCGAGTTCACGTTCGTGATCGCGTGTTTGAATGATCAAGATTTTGATTTGGTTTTCTATTTCTACAATTATAAATGCAAAAACATGTAAAGGAAAACAACAATTAAGACAATTAAAAATAAAACACGAAAACGTTAACGGAGGTTTAAAAACGCGACGAATAAGCAACTATATCAAATTTTAACCCTACAACCTCAAATTTAATTTTTATAAATTCTAAATGACTAAAAATAATTTTGAAAAAAAGAATTATATTTTTTTGACTTTTATTTAATTTATTATGAATTAAAAACAGTTTTAATCTAAAAAATTAATTAAAAATACTAAACTAATTTGGAAAAATCTGAAAAAAATAGGAAAAGTGCTTTGAACAATTTAGAACTTAAGAAAAATAAAAGGGTTCACACAGCTTATTGGAATAAGCTGTTATTAAGCTTAAAAGGGCTGATAAGCTAAACTGCTAATAAAGGGTTATATATTAAATATTACAACCTAAAAACGAAAAAGACCCCAGGGCAAGTGGTGAGTGTGTGGTGTGTTAAGGTGTTGGTTATGAAAGGGGAGGTCACAGGTTCGACCCCTGTGACCTCTCTTTTTCATGAAACATTTTTTTTGGTTTTCTTTTTAAAAATTTATAAAATAAGCAAAAATGACAAACTTTAAAAAAGGAAACTTTTGACAAAACTTAAAAATAAGCTAGAAATAAGCTAATAAAAGGTGACAGATTTGCAAATTAGACTAGGTGACCAAAAGCTAAAACTGTTAGGCTTTTTTGACTTAATAAGCAAATGGAAAAGCAAATAAGCTAGAAACAGACTAACCCCTACACCTAATAAGCACTTAAGACTCAAAATAAGCTAATGAAATAAGCTGGAAAGCACCCTAAAAGCCTAGAACAATTAACTCAAAAAGAAACTTAAAGGACTTGACCACTTTTTAAGCTCATTTTTTTTGGACTAATAAGCATTCATAATAAGCTATGAACCAAAAACAAGTGAAAATTAGGACTCAAAAGACTCAAATAAGCAATAATTAAGAAAACAAGTTAAGAAAATAAGCTAGAAAGAGCTTAACTAAAGCTGACAGTTTTAACTTAAAACTGTTAAGCTCTAGTTAAGACTGTTTTAACTTTTTAAACTAAATAAGCTAAAAGAAAACTAAATAAGCTAAAAACATATTAAAGCCTAGACTCAATAAGCAATTAAGGCCAAAAACAAGCAAACATTATAAGCAAGAAATCAACTAAAAAGCAAAAAGACAGATTGCTTAAAAAGAAAACTAAAGAGGACTTTATAAGAGATTTTAGACACACTTTAAGCTAGATTTAAGATCAATTAAGCTAAAAGAAAAATCTAAGAAACCTAAAACAGATAAAGACTTATGCCTAAACTACATTAATAAGCTGGAAATAAGCTAATGAGATTGGGCATAAGCTAGAATAAGCAAACTGAAAAGGTAGCCTATACTACTTTTGTTTGAACTATTCACGATGAGAAGACACTTGCAGCATGAGATTAAAGACTCAAAAAAAATAATTTAGACATTCTAAAAATAAATGAAAACAGATTAAGAATAGATTAACATGAGCTAAGAAGAATCAACCTTAACTAAGATTCTAACACCAATTAACCTACAAATATAGGCACTTAAAAGCTAATTCTAAAACTAACCTTAAAACTGTTTTGACCCACAACTTCAAAAGAGGAAAAACTTAAGCTTAACCAACTCAAGACAGGTTATCAATCATGCATTTAAAACTCAACAAAAGCACAAAACTATGACCAAATGTACCTTTTATGAATTTCAAGCAAATAAGCTGTTTAGACAGCTTTTGAACTTGCAAACTTTGACATTTACTAAAACTGACTTAAGAGCTTAACTAAACTTGATTTAAACTTATTAAAACTAACTCCTAGACTTAATTAAGGCTTGATAAAACTGACTTAAGTGCCTAAAGACATAATGAACACTGTTTGATCCGTTTTGAAACCTTAACCCAAACACCCCTTTAAATCTTAAAAACCAATTTTAAGTTAAAAACAAATCTTTATAAGCTACAAAATGATTAAACAGATTAAGACTAATGATAATTAAAGAAAATTAAGCTAAAAATTAGGGAAAAATAAGCACTCTACATTACTAAGCTATCAAGCAGTTTTAACCAAAAAATGGACAGATTTAAATAGAATTAGCATTAAACTACTCTAAACTCAAAAATAGACACATTAAGCAATAATAAGATGAAATAAGTACATTTAAGCAACAATAAGTACAAACAAGTAAACAAGCAGTTTAGCTAATAAGCAGTTTGAAAGCATATAAAAGGAAAATGGAATAACCTGCTTCCATAAGCCTACAATGAAGAACCTAAAGCTCTAGGGATTCAGCTTGTTGTCAATAAGCTGAATCCAAACCCATAAGCCCATCTATTATCGGCTTATCATCCAATAAGCTAACACTGAATTTTGATTTATAAAAGTAAGGACATAAAAGAATATTTTCATTCATGAGTTGAGTATTTCATGATGGCGTCATAGTGACACACATGTTTTTCCTATTTAGGTCATTGAGTTGTGGTGCTGCGAGCTTCTTCTTGATTTTCTTTGATCATTTTCATCTCTTTGCTAACGGTGAGTACATAGCCCCCTTTTTCCATTGATACTTGTTTTAAATTGCGGGGTGAGATTACATGATTGGAACACAAGCATTGATTTTTATCAAACTGTATGCTACCTGAAATTATTATTGCCTAAGTCCCTTTCTGCTAGTTGTTTGCCCCGGAAATCATGAACTGTTAAATCACGTTAGTGAGCGCGAATGTTATGGGTGGATCCATCGGGACTGACTATCCCCGTCCGTCATGATTAAGGTTTGAATAGCCTGTGACGCATTTACATTTGAAATACTTGAGGTAGTTGCAGAATACCTTACATTAGGGGCTCATGAGTTAAGGTTTCAGTGTCATGTACTTAGTGCAATAATACTTGATTTTTCCCCCATGAAACTACTATATACTTGTGTTCCTGTTCCTATGATATTTATTTAAACCTATGTTATTCACTCAACTTTTGTTGACGTTTTCTCATGTTTAATCTCAGGTAATAATGCTTAACTTTGAAGGTTGGAAGCTCGATGGATATCAAGCGGATGGGCGTTTTTGTGTTGTTTTAAAAATGGTGCTTGTTGGTCAAGCCATGTGGCTTAAAAACTTTGTCGTTGTCGGTCGTGTTTAAACTTATGTCATGTATGGTACTTTAAATTGTGGGCCCGCGTATAACTCTGATATTTTGTCAAGCACCGTAATGTATGATTTTCATGTTTTGTTGTGACTTGTAATCCTAGAGCCTTGTATGATGACGTGGTACCCCCATGACCCATGACCCGAATATATTCCGCATTTTGGGGGTCTCACATATCAATCATGCATTTAAAACTCAACAAGAGCACAAAACTATGAGCAAACGTACCTTTTATGAATTTCAAGCAAATAAGCTGTTTAGACAGCTTTTGAACTTGCAGACTTTGACATTTACTAAAACTGACTTAAGAGCTTAACTAAACTTGATTTAAACTTATTAAAACTAACACCTGGACTTAATTAAGGCTTGATAAAACTGACTTGAGTGCCTAAAGACAGAATGAACAGTGTTTGATCCGTTTTGAAACCTTAACCCAAACACCCCTTTAAATCTTAAAAACCAATTTTAAGCTAAAAACAGATTTTTATAAGCTACAAAATGATTAAACAGATTAAGACTAATGATAATTAAAGACAATTAAGGTAAAAATTAGGGGAAAATAAGCACTTTACATTACTAAGCTATCAAGCAGTTTTAACCAAAAAATGGACAGATTTAAATAGAATTAGCATTAAACTACTCTAAACTCAAAAATAGACACATTAAGCAATAATAAGATGAAATAAGTACATTTAAGCAACAATAAGTACAAACAAGTAAACAAGCAGTTTAGCTAATAAGCAGTTTGAAAGCATATAAAAGGAAAATGGAATAACCTGCTTCCATAAGCCTACAATGAAGAACCTAAAGCTCTAGGGATTCAGCTTGTTGTCAATAAGCTGAATCCAAACCCATAAGCCCATCTATTATCGGCTTATCATCCAATAAGCTAACACTGAATTTTGATTTATAAAAGTAAGGACATAAAAGTAAAGACAGGATTTTAAAAAACTAAAATTTTATTAAATGAAAAGGATTACAATGCTAGGGAAAAGAAAATAAGAACAGACAATAAGCTGAAAAACAAATTACACTACTCCTAACTAAAATTACACTATATCCCCCTTTTCCAAATGAAATCCTAAACTACTTATAGAAATATAAAACTGCAGAGACTTGAACTTGTGCTTGTTGTGTGAGAGGAAACCAAGCCTCAATCCTGGCCATCCATCTTTCTTTGGCTCCAAGCCTTCTAATCCTAGCCCTTGGGTCCATTTTCATTGATCTCAGCCCTTGATTTATCTCCATGTCCCATCAACCAATCGCATAAAAGGGGATTGCCAGGGTGTACTTCCTTTTGTCTGCTTCTGGGGTTGGGTTAAGTGGGGTTTTGTCTTGGTTTGCAAGGTAAATTGGAGGGGATGGGTGAATAGTAAGTGTGCGTGGAGGGAAAAAAAGAAAAAGAAGATATATAGTGAAACGTGTGTTTGACCCTGTGTTGACCCAAGGTTATAAAAGGTTAACGGGTGTTAGGATTAGGGACTAATGGTGTTAGTCCTCAAGGACTAACGATGTAAGGTTTAGGGATGATTGGTGAAAAGGTTTTAACGGTTGTTTAGGTTATGTGAATTTGGGCTTTTGGTTATATCTTATATGGTTGGTTAATGGGCTGACCCGACCAATTAAATGGGTGCGGGTTGACCCATTTAAGATAAACACATCTTCGGTTTAGGTTTTTCACGCTCTTTTCAATTCCGTGCCTGGTTTTGTCGGTTTTGGCTTTGTTTTTTGTCCTTTAGTGAATATCCGATACCTACACAGTATATAAAGCAAAACAAGCATATATTCGGAATTTTATGTCTGTTTTTGGTCATTATTGGTCATTTTAGCTCGTTTTAATTGGTAAAAGGTATGTGCAATTAAGCACATACCAAGGGCCGTCTCTAAATTTATGAAATTTTTGATTTCGTCCACTTTAACCATTGACAAAGTAAGCAACATATTAGCATATCAGCAGGGCTCTAATTTTTAGAATTTTTTTAAAAAACAATTCACCAAGTAAGCAACATATTAGCATATCAGCACAACCGTCTCTAAATTTCTAAAATTAAAAAAAAAGCAGATGTTGTGGAAAGAGGAGCTTTGACAAGACTCGAAAACATGACCTAAGCTTCAGATGCAAAGAGCCTTTGTCACTCTTCCAACACACCATTCATAGATATATAACTTCATTCATTAATATGAAAAAAGTAGGGGTGGAAACGAGCCGAGCTACTCGTGAAACAGGATCGGATCGGTAAAAAACTCGAACGAGTTCGTGCCAAATTAGAGCGCATTTAATAAACGAGCCCGAGCCTGAGCTTTGTATACAATGCTCAAAAAAATAAACGAGCTTTAGATAAACGAGCTCGAATAAGTAAGTTTAAGAAGAGAAGTTTTATTTTCTATAAGTGCATTACAAATCAGCTGAGCCCGAGCTGAGCTCGAGCTTTATATATTATACACGTGCCGAGCTCAAGCTCGAGCTTTCTGAAATAGAAACGAGCCGAGGTCGAGCTCTGGCAGGCTCGGGCTTGACTCGTCTCGTTTCCACCCCTACAAAAAAGTAGTAATAGAAACAGCTATTTATAATATAATGCCGCTTTTTTTTTCATTTGTTGATAGATATATATGGTGCCCCTCGTAACAAAGCTTCTTAATTGTAATTACACCTGGCTTTTTTTGGTAACTTGCATCTTAATATAGCATAATAATATAATATTGCCTTAAGTGGGCTTTGAGATATACATATACATAATGGACTAAAAAATGGTGCCCTTCAAAATTGTTGGGCCCAAGACATTTGACCAGCCTGCCCTTGCCTTGAACTGGGCCTGAGTCTTATAGACAAGGCCTACTCGTTATTCATTCTTAAATGAAATCATTTTAACACTAGCTATTTTTTTAGGAAAAAAGGAGTCAGAGGGTGAGGATAATAGTTTTAGTAAGGTGTTGTTTGTTTATTAAGAGGCTCTGAATCTGAATCTGATTCGCACGTCTGAATCCGAATCTGCGGCGGAAATGTCTGGATCTGAATAAAATAATGTTGTTTGTTTTTTATTTTGCAATACATCTGAATGATTATTATTTTATTTTAATTTCAATTTAAACATATAACAATTTCATTCATAATAAAACTAAGGTCTCTAAACATTAAAATTTGTTTCTAAAATCTTAAGAACTTAACTTCTTGCTGCTAAAGAAAAAAAAAGAGACTGCAAGCTTGTAAATTAGAATAAAAAAAGATTAATCACAATAAAGTTGAGAAAATGAATTCTACTACTGGTTCGTGATACAAATCTTCAAACTATAAACATTTTTCTCTTCAAATTAACAATCTTCTAATAACGCTTCATGTGCTTCAGATTTAATAACATATCCTTGAATTTTTTCATCTTCATCAACATCAATACCCACATTACCAACTTAAAATAGTAAACGGCCCACGACACAGTAAAATTAGAGCATATATAAACCGTATAAGTTGTTCACATAATACGAGTAGTGTCTTTATTAATAGTATGCTACTTTGCCATCATTATAAATCACTACTTAATTTAGACTTACATTTTACAAATTTTGGTAAGTTGCAATGCACCTAAAATATGAGCTTGACAATGGACAGATCACATTTCATATTCCCACGAATTCAATCTCACACTTATTCATAGTTCCATATATAAGGTCATTTTTAATTTTTAATTTTATATTTCATTCAACTTCTGCTTCAAAGTTTAACAGGTGAGGTCATGCTTAATCTCTTCATGGTTAACGTATAGTTGACAGTCAGTGGCGGATCCAGAGATTTTATGTATGTGTGGCATAATTTTTTTTCCCAAGTTTCCACTTATACAAAATTAACACATAAGTGATAATAACTAGTTGGACTACATATATTTTTCTTGCCAAATTAAGTGGTCTTGGTTTATTAACAGGCTTTTAAACTCCCATTTTTTATTTTAAAAATGCAACATTTATTAAAAAAAACAAGATACTAAGCTACTTAAAAGAGAATGGACCCAAAAATAAAACAAAAATAAAGAGGCTAATTCGAGGCCTTAAATATCTTGACTGGTTCTATAAAAATATTCAAATGAAGGGTTGTTGACCCGCCTCATTTGTCCTCTAGGCTAAAAGACCGCAATGAGAGAAAGTTTAACGTATAATTTTATAGTTGTTTATTTCATGTTCGGGTAATGCGTGGCAACCACAACATCCTTTTGAAGTGAACTTTGTAGTATCTTAGCTCAAGTCGTGGCTGATGGTGATCATTTTGATTGTAAATAAACAACACATAAGATTTAGTAGTTGTTTCCGATTCGTAGTGTAGAAAAGAAGATTTACATACATCTCGTATAAATGAACACTTAGATTTGCCACATTTTTTAGAGTGTCGTATCACAATGACTTTTGCTTAAAATAAAGAGAAGGTAAGCTTTTAATGTAAAAACATATACGAAGGTTACGTTCTCTTTGCTGTTTGAGTAACACGACCGACGAGGTGGCAAATGCATCGGACAATTTTTAAAGTTCCCCCTCGTGACTTATGCTTATCATGTGAGGCACCCCTGCCAAACTGTGTTGCCTCCTGTATTGCTTTGCCGATAATTGTAAAACCGAAGTTCTTTGCCAATTCTTTTATATAGACGATGACTGCTCTTTCACTATGGTCATGCGGATCTTACTTCAATAGATTGGCCTCCTCAGATGAATGCTATTTCCTTGTTTTCCTCTTCTCTTTTCGAACTTACTTTATCCTACCCCTATATCTTTAGCAACCACATTTTTAGGGTATAGCGTATTATAGCCTCGGAGCCGTTAGTCTAGGCTAAACAGTGTCTCTTTTTGGTATTGATGTTTGGAGGCACGATTCTTCTATGTACCCACAGTACTTTGAGCAAGATCGGTAACCATCCTTGTTGACAGATCGTGCCACAATTGTTTTCGATATGGTTCTTTATTTCCATATGCTCACATAATAGGAAAGAAGGATTGTAGATGGACTTTTAATTCCTTTGACTCGGATCTGCGAAAATTCCGCTTTCTCGGAAATGCTTCTGTCCCTTGGAGGCTGATTGTTAGTGGCACTTGAATTACAACCACGTATTCTATACAAATCTTTCTGCATGCCTTCCATTTATAACGGTCAGAGGTTTGCTTTCACCCTAATTTTGTGGAAGTGTTCTATCAGGCCTATTGTAAGATTGAAACCCTACTGGGTAGCTATTGGCATGGGTTCTAGGAAGTTAACTCCCCTAATAGTCTGGAATGGCCAAGTCCACTTCCAGCTGTTATATTGACGCATGCTTTCTGCCTCTCTTTTCCTTTTCGTGGATTGTTGTCCGATGCATTTCTTGCAGTTTGAAGTACTTTGACAGCATTCTCGGTGCATTGACGGGCCTGTAAATACCCTCTGCTTAGTGATCTGTCCACCATCTATGACTCGTGGTTTTACGTTGAAAGCCATCAGGAACGTCGGTACCAGCCAAGAGTGTACAATGTCATTAGTCCGTCTGATGAAGTACACAATGAAGCCATGAGGTTATAGAAGGATCTTCTGTACAGGTTTCTTCTAATCAGCTTGTATTGAGGTGCCTTGACCCTGATCTTCCTAGATTCTTTTGGGTCCTCCGGTAATAGACCACTTACTAAATACTCGTGGATAGGAGTCATCCAGCTTTCTCCTTCCTTAGTTTCAACCTGTAGGATCTCTTTCTCTTTTATTTACCTTTTCGGTAGTTCTTTGACCATCACTTCCTTAGTAAGATGTTTAAAGGTCATCGAAGCCAGCTTGCTTAGTGCTTCAGCTTTTTTATTTTGGTTCCTTCAGATATCTGCTCGATCGTGTAGTGTCGAAGCCACATTCAAAGCTCTTTGTCACTATTATAAGTGATTCATATGCTATCGTTGGTTGCTTGGCTGCGTAAGTACCTTTTATTTGATTTACCAGCAACTGTGAGTCTACGAAGATTGACAGGCTTGTAATTCGCCAAATTTCCCTATGATATTCACAAACCCGACCAATTGTGCTTACATTTTTTTCTATTCGCTTGTTTGTTGTTCGAATATTAAGCGTAGTGGCATTTAATGATCATCATCTCTTTTCCCTCGGGTCTATTAGCATCAGGTTCCTGCCATCGAACCGTCAAGAGCTCCGTGCTCCTTCGGTAAAGGCTGTTTCCTCCTTTGATGCTTAGCTCCATTCTTCATCGAATTTGCTGTCCTCGCCTTCTCTTCCTGCTTTCTTTTTCGTACTATATTCAAGGCCGTACCCTCGTTTAGGAAAATCTTTAGGTGTTTTATCAACCCCTTTATTGGCAAACAATGTCATGTTTCCTAACGTGATTGCCTCCATTGTAGCCACTCGTCCTGATTCTTTAGAGCGTTTTGTATTGCAGTCTATTTTATAGGCGGTATTCGTCAGAGACTGTTTATCATATGTGCCAAGGAAAGATACCTTCGTACCTCTTGCTTGCATGTTCCAATAGCTGTAGTATGAGACTTTTCATTTCATGGGTAGTTAAGCTTTGCACCTTTGTCGAAATCTAAACTCTACTTACAAAGTAAATAGGGACCTGTTCTTCTTCCCTTTTTGCAAATAAAGCCGCACTTATGCTCTCTGTCGAGGCTGCGAGATACATCATCAGAATCTCCCCTTGTACTGGTGTCGCCGTAAAAAGTTAAAACAGTCTTAACTAGAGCTTAACAGTTTTAAGTTAAAGCTGTCAGCTTTAGTTAAGTTCTTTCTAGCTTATTTTCTTCACTTGTTTTCTTAATTATTGCTTATTTGAGTCTTTTGAGTCATAGTTTTCACTTGTTTATGGTTCATAGCTTATTATGAATGCTTATTAGTAAAAAAATGAGCTTAAAAAGTGGTCAAGTCCTTTAAGTTTCTTTTTGAGTAAACTGTTCTAGGCTTTTAGGGTGCTTTTTAGCTTATTTCGTTAGCTTATTTTGAGTCTTAAGTGCTTATTAGGTGTAGGGGTTAGTCTGTTTCTAGCTTATTTGCTTTTCCATTTGCTTATTAAGTCAAAAAAGCCTAACAGTTTTAGCTTTTGGTCACCTAGTCTAATTTGCAAATCTGTCACCTTTTATTAGCTTATTTCTAGCTTATTTTTAAGTTTTGTCAAAAGTTTCCTTTTTTTAAGTTTGTCATTTTTTTGCTTATTTTATAAATTTTTATAAAGAAAACCAAAAAAAATGTTTCATGAAAAAGAGAGGTCACGGGGGTCGAACCTGTGACCTCCCCTTTCATAACCAACACCTTAACACAACACACACTCATCACTTGCCCTGGGGACTTTTTCGTTTTTAGGTTGTAATATTTAATATATAACCCTTTATTGGCAGTTTAGCTTATCAGCCCTTTTAAGCTTAATAACAGCTTATTCCAATAAGCTGTGTGAACCCTTTTATTTTTTTTTAAGTTCTAATTTGTTCAAAGCCTTAAAACTTAAATTTCAATCATTTGTTTACTTGCACACACACGAATGGTGTTAAAAATAAACTTTGAAATGGTAGCTTTAAAAATTGTTTTTGTTTCTAAAATTAGTTATTTCTAGATTACCTAATTTTTACCACTTTTTTAATAATTCATCACAATCCCGTCCTGAGTTCTGATGTATATTTCGATTCTAATTAATTAAACTGGAACTGATATGATGTTGTTGTCATCTCGGATAATGATGGATACTTGAGAATGTCAATTTCTAAACGTTAACCGAAACACTTAACAACAATATCTCACCTCTAAATATTTGTCGCTATAAAATCTTGTTGCTATGTACGGGCACACGATGATTATACCTAAAGTCGTCTTTATACTAGTATTACCCGACAACTACAATTTAAAGCATGTTACTTGTTTTGTTCCAATGTAATTGTCCCGGGACAAAAAAAAAAACTTTAAGAAAAACATAATTATAACTATTTTTTATCTTTTTTTTTCAAAATAATTGTTTTACCTTAACTAATTAATTAATTTTTTTTAAGTTTATAATAATAATTTCAAGCAATTGTAATATTATAAAATCGATTAAACTTCTCGGGGCGCATTATATTGAGAACCTATTTTATGCGCAGAACTTTACAGAACTATTTTCAACCAATCATAATTTAGTAAATATTAAATGTTTTTATTTAATTGAAAAGGGTATATTAGTCAATGACATTTTTATGTCAATACAAATTAATGACTAATAAATGTCTTCTTTTAATGAATGTTGACCTTTGACTTTATTTATACATGGCTAATATTTTTTACTTTTTTTATTTTTAAATAAAAAACGTTTTTAAATCACTTATTTTTTGGAATTTAAAAAAAAAATTTACACTTTTTTAATAAAAAACGTTTTTTATTAATTCCTAAAATTTAGGAATTAAAAAATAATACTTTTTTTCTTCTTTTTTTAGTCAGTACACATGTTTTAAAATCAATAAAAATTTAGTATTATTAATAGTAAAACACAATTTCACTTTTTTTGAATTTTTTATTTAAAAAACGTTTTTAAAATCATGTACTTTTTGAAATTATTTTTATTTTATTTTATATTTGTCTTTTAACATACATGTTTTCAAAAAAAATGCATATATGTTTTTTTTATATTTTAATTTTACATATGTTTCTTGCGTACAATTGTGTAGTCATCACTTGTTCTACTAAAAAAAATGTTTATTGCATATATGTTTCTGATGTACATTCTTTAATCTTTTAAACTTATAACCAAAAACATAACCATGTACATGTAGCCTCTAAATTTATAACAAACCAAAACATAAATAATACATACAAATTTTGATACAAAATGAAATACAATTCAAATATAAATGTATCTTTTTAAAAATATACATGTCATTAAAAAATCATACAAGTACCCACCCAAAAACACATATGCACTCTTTCAAGAACATATGTGTACTCTTCAACGAACATACGTGCACGCTTCACTTTCTCATCAAATTTATTAGAACATACGAGTATCCTTCCAAAAACATATATGAACTCTTCCACAAACATATGTGCTCTCTTCCACAAACATATGTGCACTCTTCCACGGACATACATGCATGCTTCACCTTTTTATCAAATTTATTAGAGCATGAGTGTTCTTCCAAAAACATATGTGCACGTTTTCGTCAAGTTCGTTAACGCTTTCCAAAAAGATGTATATTTGCAATGATCACATAAATTTCATAATTAAAGCATCATAAAACACAAAAACCTGTCTAGAAACAAAAACAAAAAATTGATAGTTAATTAGCAATAAAAATCAATCATCAAAACAGAAAAAAAAAAATGAACAAGTTAGTTAACATATATGTTAATCTCACAAATGTTTTTTAACGTCGTTAAATCAAAAATTAAAAAAAAATGAAAAAACAATCAAATCAAAAAATAATAATAGAACAATCCAACCCATTTGAGTTCGTTCTAGTTTATTTGAACCTACGTCGCCATTTTTTCCTTATGTGTGTATAAATGAATAAGAATACTTATTTCTCGTCCGAACTAAAATAAAAGTCATGACAATATGTTGGAATCCCCCCGAACCCACAGGTAATGAAGACAAGAGAGTAACAATAAAATTAAAGTGGCACTTTCAAAAAAGAAATAAATAACAGAAACAAAATGACTGTTTTAGATGCAGTACCTTTAAAAATTCAAAATAAATTAAATGGCAAACGCACGGAACATATAGTCAAAGTAGATTGAATCAAAGTATTCATTAATCTAATATTTAAAGGTTTAAGTAAAAATAAATTCCTTGGTTAATTAAAAAAAAACCTTAAACATTCAAAATAAATCATAAATCATAAAAAATCTGAGCCTTTCTTATCTTCAATAGATTAGGCTTCAAGAAATCACCAACTTAAGGCGAGGATAACGCAATACCAAAATAAAAAAACCATTAACATATTTATAACAAAAAAAACATTATTCCACTCGTAATAATAAAGAGATAAACCTTAGGATTGTTTGGATTTTCGATAGTAATATTTAGAAAACACAAAAAAGAGTTGTAATATTTAATCAAACCAAATTAGAATAAAAAAATACACATTCATCAATGAGAATTATCTATATCTCATGTTGTGATCATATTAAACAAACAAACCTGGTATTTTTTTTCAATGATGATGGTGGCTTATTTTTCAGATCAAGGAGACGATTTATTTTTTTTAGATGAAAGAGGCGATCAAACCATTTGAGAACGTGTGTTTTGATTGTAGGAGTTAATTCCATATTAATTGGCCTATTTAATGTGGGTGGTTAATAAGAAGATACAATTACATTAACACCCTTCTGTTGCTATCAAAAATGTCGTAAATACCCTTCTAGCAAAAAGAAAAAATTAAATGATCTTTTCGGTTATTACAATTATGTCACTTTATATTACAACCATTGATTATTTCATCCAATAGCTTAGATTGACTTAAAATAGTTCTGTAGAGTTCTGTTTATAAAATGAGTTCTCAATAGAATACATCACTAAACTTCTCTATCTATATTTTGTAGTGAAAAATTAAATTGGGACATTACAAAAAAGAAATATGAACTATTAATTTGAGACAAAAAGAGTAATAGTTAGTTATAAGACGCTACTGTTATTTTAAACTTTAAGGTTTAATAAAGTAATTTCATAATAAATATTTAACCTTTATTAAACTTTATGGTTTAATAAAGTAATTTCATATGAAACCAAAAGCATCGAACTAGAAACAAAGAGAAAGACAAAAAGCATCGAAACTATCGATCTATACTACTTTTGATAGCTTTGAAGTAGCCTTTAATTTTGTAAATGACAATTGTGTTATATTTAACCTTGATCTCCGAATATATCAAGAATACCAATCTTAGATACTCAGATGCTAAATTGGAACAATGGTTTCTCACTAACAATTGTGTTAGTGGATTTCTTTTAGCAATTTTTTTGTGAACATAGCATTTCTCGAAAAAAAATAATTACAATAAGTTTGTAGTGAAATGTCGTGGGGCTTTCTGGGTGTTGTGAGCGGTGAACAATGATCATTTTGATTTTTAGTGGTCGTTTGATAAAGGAGCGGTGAGTTGTGACTATTTTTTTTTAACAAACACACTTAAAGCTACCGCAACTTTTAACAAACACGCTTAAGCTTTCACAAAGATTTACAAGCTGAGATCAATTGACATATTCAAACACACAACCTAAATCATTCTAAGTACCATTCTATACAACCATACTAAACATAAAAAAAACTAGAACATATTGATCATCCTGTTCAATCAACCAAAGCAGGATGTAGAAGATAATAAAAGACAATAATTTCCACTATGACATCAAACTATTAGAAATATGTTACATTTTCTTAACAATTACACTAATCAGAAAACCAAACCAATATGCAACAATTCGACCCTAGTTAAGTTCCAAATATAGGAATATATGCAGTGTTGTAAATATCGCTCGGCGGTACTTCGGCGGTCGACCCCCCTTTAAGCAATATATCGGTCTTGGCGGCGATATATCGGTTTCTCGGCGGAGACCCTAAATTATAAAGGAATTCTGCAAAATATATATATATTTAATAAGTTTTTTAATATTCTTATTATTTTTAACTATATATCTTATGTATATGTTGTAAAATATACATTATGTGTAGTTTTAATTCAGTTTTGTATACTTTTATTAAATCACGATCAAGAAAATCAGAATACCAAAAAAATAAAAAAAATAAAAAAATAATAAATAAATAAAAAAACCCAAAAATGGGCCGATTTTGACCAAAACCAATTTTTTCCCGATAAATGAAAAAACGTATCGGTTGACCACCGATAAGCAATATATCAGTGATATATCGGCCGCCAAGGCCGATATTTACAACACTGAATATATGTTTCGGTAAGTATCATCTTTAATCTTTATAATCATGAATCCATTAATAACTTTCTATCACATTTCTCGTTTCGTCAGTATAACTTTTCCTACCAAACTAAATCAATAAAATCTTGTCGCTTAATATAGTATCAAAAAAGAACTCAAAATTTAATGGATGAAATTCATTATTTTTGCGTAGATAAGCCCGGGTGCACTATGATTTATGATATTTTGGTGGAATAATCGACGAGTTTTAAGTTCACATTTCCACACGCGATTTATAATTGTTTGCGTAAATGTGTTTCTAAACTTAAGACATCTGACATTCTAATGATTAAAGTTATAATCTTATCAATAATTATCACTAATTTCCACAATAACCACAACATAATAATGATAAATAAAAGACTACTTTAGGTAATAACATTGAGAAGACATTGTAATAAATAAAAAAACTAGAAGAAGAAGAAAAAAGGACAAGAGAGTGTCTTGATGGCTCGAACATGAGACCCACCACTAATAAGAGATATGAGATAAAGCCATCAAGACACCTTGTAGCTTTTGAATGTTTCTCAAATTTAATTATTTATTTAGGTGCTAAAGAAAACCACCATGTACCTCTCTTTCTTTTTTGAAACACTTTATATTTCTTTTTTTCCTTTTTTATTGCGTAAGGCCTAAGTTATGATTTTACTTTTTAATGTGGGAGTTCTTAGGAGGATGAGGTGCAAAAGATATCTACTTCGGTGTTTGTTACCAATTTTCCTGATAATGTGGGAGCCAAGGATTTATGGCACACTTGCAAACAGTATGAACATGTGATTGATGTGTTCATCCCTGATAGACGGTCTAAGATAGGGAAGAGGTTTGGGTTCGTTCGATTTATTAAAGTTTTCGATGTTGATCGTTTGGTTGGTAACTTGTGCACTGTGTGGATTGGTAAGCATCGATTACATGTTAATGTTGCAAGATTTTCTAGGCCTTTGTTGAAGAATAATAGGTTTTTTGTCAATAAAGAAGAGCAAATGCGAGATAAATTTAATAGAGAAAAGAAGGATAGTGCTGAACGGACTAGTCAAAACTCTTATGCTTATGTTGTTAAAGGAGGATTCCAAGCAAATGGGGAGAAAGACACTGCTCTTGTGATGGTTTTGGATGATTCTTGTGTGAACCAGCAAGACTTTTCGTGTTGTTTAAATGGGAAAGTGAAGGAGTTTGGTGCGCTTGTTAATTTGAAGATTGTTGTGATCTTTCGAATGAGTTTCAGTGATGTTGGACTTAAATATTTGGGAGGATTGTGGGTTATGTTGAATTTTAATTCGAAGGAAGCAAAGGAAAAATTCCTATCATGTGTGGCGATCAACACGTGGTTTGCTAAACTCATTCAAGCGTCAAGTGAGTCTATGGTAACATCGATACACGAGTCACTTGGGTTGACATAAAGAATTCCCTTAAAAACTGTGGACTAGTAACAACTTTTATAAAAGATTTCATCAAAGGTGGGGGGGACGTTAAATATATTTGATGTGGACCAATCAGAAGATGAAAACTTTCATAGTATAAGGATGTGTAATTCCTTTACTAAAGGAAGTGACAAACGATACGAACTTTCAAGATTAACCATCAAGGAGAAGTAGATTGGTTTTCGTGCTAAAGGAAGATCTCGGGTTGGGTTCCCCAGATTTTGAAACAAGACAAAGTGATGAAGAAAGTGATTCGGATAGTTGAGCAAACTACAAGGTATTTAGTGAAGCTATAGATGGGATGAAAAGGACAGCAAGTGGATGATGATATAAAGTGTGGTTCCAGATACAAATGAAACAAAGTGCGAGAACTAAAAAGATGAAGGTACTGCATCGGTAAAGAAGTAAAGAAACCAATCTTCTGACCATTTGGTAATTTATTTCACTTCTTAATAAGGAAAAAAAATCGGAAGGTGACTAACGAGTCGAGTAATAAGGAAGAGTTTAAAAATCCCACACCCCCCAAGATCCCCCCCCCGGGTTTACACCAAGAGAGGAAGGTGAATGTGATGTTAATGTTCATGATAACATTGCTTCTATTGATGGCAGTTCTGCTACTCGGTGTAAGAAAGATGGTACGGAATCTGTGGGATCTGGGCATATTCATAAGGTTGAGGTACCACGGACTGGTGGGTCAATTTTGAGCTTGATGGAAGAACTAATTAAGGTGGGACAAACGATGGGCTACAAAATGGACGGGTGCATTAAAAATATTGAAGAAATTGTTGAGGTTCAAGGAGTGGATGACATGTTCCGATGAATATGTTGTCTTTAAATGTTCAAGGCCTCAACCCGAAGGCCAAAAAAGATTGGGTTAAGGAGATATGTGTGTCATTTAAGGTGAATTTTTTATCGTTACAAGAAACTAAAATGGAGGTCATTGATTTGCTAGATGTTAAGAGATGTTGGGAAACTTTGCGTTTGAGTTCGTTTATAGTGAGTCTATTGGCAATTCAGGAGGGATTCTTTGTGTTTGGAATCCTAATGTTTTCAACAAAAAAAATGTAATTGTTTCGGACTATTTTATAATGATTCATGGAGATTGGCTTTCCAATGGAAAATCGGTTCTTATTATTTCGGTCTATGCTCCTCAAGAGCTCTCCGAGAAAAAGATGTTATGGGACTATCGGAATCATGTGATTGTTAATTGGAAAGGAGAGGTTATCATTATGGGAGATTTTAATGAAGTTCGTCATAAAAGCGAAAGGTTTGGTTCGAGTTTTAATGTGCAAGGGGCAAAGGTTTTTAACTCGTTTATTGTGAATTCGAACCTTGTAGAGGTTCCTCTTGGTGGGTGTTCGTTCACGTGGTGTCATAGTTCAGCTTCGAAAATGAGTAAGTTAGATCGTTTTCTTATTTCGGAGGCTTTCTTTAGAGTTTGTCCTAGTATTTCTGCTATCACATTGGATAGATTTTTGTCGGATCACCGTCGGATTTTGCTTTGTGAATCTTTTCACAATTTTGGTCCTATTCCGTTTCGATTCTTTCATTTCTGGTTAGAAGTGGATGGATTTGAGAAATTGATTAAGGATGTCTGGCATGAGGCTCCTAGTAATTCATCTAACGCGATGGTTAATCTTATGCAAAAGCTTAAATTTGTTAAGAATAAGATTCGGGTATGGAATCGGCTAAGGCAAAGTGATAAAAATCGGAAAAACATATTAGAGCAGGAGCTTGGTAATTTGGATTCGATCATTGATAAAGGTAATGTGACGGAGGACATTTTGAGCAGGAGATCGGAGGTTTGTAAATCTCTAAAAGATGTGGATAAGCTGATTTCTATGGAGATGGCTCAAAAAGCTAAGATCAAATAGGCGGTCGAAGGCGATAAAAATTTCAAATATTTTCATGGTATTTTAAATAAGAAGCGTAGTCAACTTGCTATTCGTGGAGTGATGGTAGATGGTTTGTGGGTGGAGAGACCGGATGTGGTTAAAAACGAGTTTCATAATCATTTTAGGAGGCGTTTTGAGCAACCCAATTTGGTGCGTCCTGTTCTTAATATGGAATTTCCTATTCGTTTGACTTTGTCTCAGATTCAAGATTTGGAAGTTGAGGTGTCCAATGAGGAAATCAAAAAGGCGGTTTGGGATTGTGGTATTGACAAGTCCCCGGGGCCGGATGGATTCACTTTCGGTTTTTACAAGAAGTTTTAGGATATAATTGAAAGTGATGTTGTGGCGGCTGTTAAGTCTTTTTTTCATTCTGGTAACTTTCAAAAAGGTTGTAACTCTTCTTTTATAACCTTAATTCCGAAGATACCCGATGCGAAATTGGTAAAAGATTTTAGACCAATTTGTCTCATTGAGAGTTTATATAAAATTATTTCCAAAATATTAGCGAATAGATTGGTGTTGGTATTGGGTGATCTTGTTAACGAGGTGCAATCGGCGTTCGTCGCGGATATACAAATCTTAGATGGTCCTTTTATTCTCAACGAGGTGTACCAATGGTGTAAGTCTAAAAGAAAACAATCGTTTATTCTTAAGATAGACTTTGAAAAGGCTTATGACTCCGTCCGATGGGATTATGTAGTAGATGTTTTAAGTAAGTTTGGCTTTGGCAAAAGATGGTGTGAATGGATTCATGAGTGCTTTCGATCTTCTAGAGGCTCGGTTCTTGTGAACGGTAGTCCGACGGCTGAATTCCAATTCTATAAGGGTTTAAAACAAGGCGACCCTCTAGCGCCTTTTATTTTCATCTTGGTCATGGAAAGTCTTCATCTTTCTTTTAATCGAGTGGTGGACGCGAGCTTATTTCAAGGTATTGTTTTAAACTCTTCGATGCACTTATCTCATTTGTTTTTCGCGGACGATGTGGTGTTTATGGGGCAATGGAATTCGAAAAATATCGATACCATTATATATGTGTTGAAGTGTTTTCAGCGAGCTTCTGGTCTATGTATTAATGTGAGTAAAAGTAAGCTTATGGGTATAGCGGTGAAAGATGATTATGTGCATCATGCGGCAAATAGACTTGGTTGTGGCATTCTTAGTACCCCTTTTATGTATCTTGGCTCGAGGGTGGGGGGAAACATGTCTAGGATCTGTGAGTGGGATGAGATTGTTGACAAATTAGTTGGCCGTCTTTCGAAATGGAAGATGAAAACTCTATCGATAGGTGGAAGATTAACCCTTCTTAAAGCGGTTTTAGGATCCATGTCTATTTATCATATGTCAATCTTCAAGGTTCCTATGAAGGTATTACATCGTATGGAGTCTATTCGGAGCCGGTTTTTCAATGGGGTTGATTTAAATAGCAAGAAATCGATATGGGTCAAATGGAAGAATGTGTTAGCCTCCAAAGAGAAAGGTGGTTTAGGTGTGTCCAGCTTATACGCCTTAAATCGTGCTCTCTTGTTTAAATGGGTTTGGAGATTCATAACCCAAAAAGAGCTTCTTTGGTCTCGGGTTATTAAAGCTATTCATGGTGAAAAAGGCAGGATTGGGTGTCGATATAATGCGAGGCATAAATCTGTGTGGTGTGACATCATTCGTGAGGTGGATTATGTGAACTCTCAAGGTTTTGATTTGTTCAGCTTTATGCAGCGAAAGGTTGGTAATGGCGAAGATACGTGTTTTTGGGATGATGTCTGGTGTGGCGAAACGTCGTTAAGTCATAGTTTCCCTCGGTTATACGCGTTGGAGGAAGATAAAGGGATTAGTGTGGCCTCTAAAATGGCTCATGTTAACCTCTCGTCTTCTTTTAGGCGTTCTCCGAGAGGTGGCGCGGAGCATTCCCAGATGGAGGATCTTTTGGTGCGGTTGGAAAGAGTAGAGCTTGGGGTATCTCAAGATAGATGGCGGTGGTCTTTAGAGGGCTCTGGTGAGTTTTCGGTTTCTTCAATTAGGAAGGCTCTTGATGATATTCGGCTTCCTAATGTGTCTACTCAAACTAGATGGATTAAGGAGGTGCCAATTAAGATTAACGTTCATGCCTGGAAGGTGCGTTTAGATTGTCTTCCAACTAGATTGAATATATCTCGAAGAGGTTTAGCTATTCCATCTATATTATGTCCTATTTGTGATGGTTCTGTGGAATCGACTGCGCATCTATTTTTTGAGTGCTCGTTGGCTAAAGCGACTTTCCAGAAAATATGTCAATGGTGGAATTTGGATTTTCGGGAGGTGTGTTCTTTTGATGATTGGGCTAGTTGGATCAATAGCATCAGGATGCCTTCTAAACTTAAAAGTCTTCTTCAAGGGGTTTGCTTTGGCTTATGGTGGCGTATTTGGTTTTTTCGGAATAAATTGATCTTTGGCACGGACATCCCTTCAAAAGCGGCTATCTTTGACGACGTTGTTATATTTTTTTTTATTGGTGCCGTTATAGATGTAAAGGATCGTTTAGTTGGGTTGAGTGGCTTAAAAACCCTCAGCTTTTATCTTTGTAATTTTTTAGCTCCTTGCTAGTTTCTCTAATAAATTGCCGTTCTAAAAAATAAAAAAAAATAGAACCAGAAAAGCATAACACCTTTCGCAGTTCCCCTCGCCGGCAAGCACCTAGCCGAGTTCCAGAAAGCACCTAGCTGTCGAGCTAGTTTTGACTCCTTCTAATAAGCTCTTAGGCAAGCTAAGCTCCTTAAGCATAACACTCAAGCTGGCAAAAAAAGTCATCTTTGAAGGCTAGATAGCGGCCTTAGGAAGCAACTTAGATCGAACATGCCAATCAATGTTTTTTATAAATCGTTCCAACTTTCAACACAAATTATGTCCGTGTGTTTATTATGACATCATTTGAAATAGTTTCTTGTAATAATGGAGTACATAAAGAAATCATTTGGCGATAAGGACAAACAAATCAAGAATCATTGAATAGAAGACCACGTAATTTGTGAAAACGAAACTGTGGTCCAACTTCCTAAAACTAATTAAAAAAACATATGTTTACTTCATTGTACCTCAACAAGCAAAAGAACTCGTGCGTTGCGGCGGGGCTAATTTTTTCTCGAATAATTTTTTTTACGTTTCGGGAGTTTTTTCTTTGGCGATGCGTTATGACGGGGTTAATTTTTAATATTTTCTTTTTTTTTATGATTCGGGGAAAAAAAATTTGCGTTGGGACGGGCTAATTTTTTCCTGAATATTTTCTTTTTTGGGACGGTTCGATATCTTTTTATTTGGGCTGATGAATGTAAAAAAGTTGTGAACAATAAAAACTTGACGTGTTTTTTTTGTTAATTTTTTTACGGGATTTTTTGTGTAAGAAAATCGTAAATAGTTAAAAGGTGAGGGACCGTTTTGTATTTTTTTGTACGATTCGGAATTTTTTTTTTGCGTTGGGACGGGTTAATTTTTTCTCGAATATTTTCTTTTTTTGGGACGGTTCGATATCTTTTTATTTGGGCCGATGAATGTAAAAAAGTTGTGAACAATAAAAACTTGACGTGTTTTTTTTGTTAATTTTTTTACGGGTGGATTTTTAGTGTAAAGAATATCGTACAATAGTTAAAAAGGTGAGGGTCCGTTTTTGTTTTTTTTTTGGTAATTTTTCCCGGATATTTCTTTTTTTTGTACGATTCGAATTTTTTTTTTGCGTTGGGAGGGGTTAATTTTTTCCCGAATATTTTCTTTTTGGGGCTGGTTCTGATAGATTTTTTATTTGGGCCTGTTGAATGAAAAAAGTTGTGAACAATAAAAACTTGACGTGTTTTTTTTGTTAATTTTTTTACGGGATTTTTTGTGTAAGAAAATCGTAAATAGTTAAAAGTTGAGGGACCGTTTTGTATTTTTTTTACTTTGGGCCAGATTTCAGGCTAATTTTGGGCTAGTTTTTTTTTTTTTACTTTGGGCCAAATTTTGGGCCACATTTTATGCGAATTTTAGGCTAGTGCCTCATGTTTAAAGTGTTGTTTTTTTTTTGTTATACTGGTTTTTTTTTAATATAATGGGTTGTACGTTTGTGACCATATCGATTATTTTAAAGTTATTAGGTATCGAAGATGTTTCCGCGGGTATTTTTTTTATCTGAATAAATCAAAACTTTTGTAATATTTTTTTCCATTCCTACTTTGTGCATACAAATTTATAAAATAAAATTAAAAAAAAAAAACGGGCTGGCCCAAAAATGGGAGCCCGTTACTGTAGCGGGTGACCCACTGTCAAAACGACAGTGGATCAGTCGGTGATTGTGTATATTTGTAATTTGTAATTGTAATTACTATCTCGTTACGTAAGATTTGACATATTGTTTTATTAAACTAAGCAAACAATGAGTTGTAACTTGTAATGGGTTTTTGACAATTCATTTTAAATCATCAATTAAATGTCTATTGGTTCTTCTAAAGGTTATAGTTGCAAAAAGGACTCATCCATATCTAGTTGAGACTTTTGTCACTCTTTTGATAGATTTGCTACTCAATTTACACATATAAGATTCTAACCACCTTAAATCAAACTAGTAGTTATCACTTGTTGATTAATCATTTTTTGTTGCATTATATAACGCACAATGTTTCAAACTCAATTTTAAATCATCTTCAAACCAGTAATCACACAAATAGATTTTTTTCTACTTTTTAGATTGCCAACCTACCCATCTCACAAAAAAAAACATATACGGCTCACACTCACTGCTATTGCTTATTAGTAGTATTATGTTTGCCAAGCACACCCATAATACCTCACAATGTAATAATATATCTATCGAGACTTGAACCATAACCTTTAGTTGATTGGCAGCACTTTGTTTACTAAATTAAATGGTTTGGTATAAACCTCTTAATTAGCTTCTTATTGAGGAGAAGAAAGCTTTAATGCATTCTTCCAATTAAGATGCATTAAGAGTTTGAAACCGCATTCCTTTCCCATTAAGAAGAAGAAAAAAAAAACCCCCCAATCGTCTCACACAAATAGATCATTCACATTTCTTTGTGAGACCCAAGAATTCGAGGCTATCAGGATGAAACTTTTATGATTTTATCACAACTTGTAAGTTTATCAGGAGTCAGGACAGCACACGAATATAAGATCCGACCGTAGAATTTCATGTACAAAGTCCTAGAAATCGAACCAGTATTGCACTGTATCTTAAACAGTATGAATTTGAATGGCAACAAAATTGCAACCACAGAGGAACCAATAGACCATACCATTTTTTTGTGGTGGATTCCACCATAACTTGCAAAAAAATCGAGGTTCAAACTTGTTACTTGTGAATCATCCTTAGGTGATCATTTCAACCATCCACAATTCCACCTCTTTCTGAGGACCAACGAATTCATACTTATTCGGGTCAAACTCTAGTCACCAGTCCTTAGAAAGTCCTGTCGACTAGTACCCAAATGCAAACTGATAACTAATTATCTCTCTGTTACTTAATCTCAATTATCAGATCATTCTCTTGCAAAGTTTAAGATCCTACGCACTTGCAACAATACCCAAGAGCATATATACAAACATGGAAATCACTTGAAGAATCAACCGAGAAAATCGGAGTAACCTCACATATCTCAAATGCAGTCCATCCATACAAAATTTGAAAATAAAACATATTCTACTGGTAATAACAAAAATTAATCTTACGATGCACTAAAGAAGACAATGAGCCCACTTCGGCCAGAATATAAGAACCAAAGAAAAAGGAAATGCAAAAGAAATATACGAAGAGGAACTTTTTCACAACTTGTGCTCCTCTTTCCAAGTGTGAAAATAAAAGCTCAAACATATAGCGCATCACAAGATCAGGGTACGACTATTATTTAATACAAATCCTAACTAGTTTTATTTACAAAATGTGGCATGTTATTGACCATTTTGTTTTGAGACTCTGTCGCTCGCAACCAGATTCACTGGAGTCTCCACATACTCCACTGATGTATACAATCACGCCTGACAAACATCCCGCAGCCGCCCCAAAAAAAAAATAAAAAAATAAAAGAAAAAAACGTTAGGAGCTTAAAACCAAACCTTGTATATATTAAAACCCGGGTTGAACCCACCTCCGATTTGGTTTTTTTTTTCTTTCTAAAACGGTGACCGCCCTATTATTTAGGGTGTTCCAGTTTTGAGACAGCTGGTGTGTAAAGGGTGTCCTATATAAACAAACACCTCTCTCAAACGATCCACTCTCTCCTCACAACATTACCGATCATTATAGTTTTCCTCTTGATCCCTCTAATCGATCAAAAGCAGCTATTTAATATATGGCATTTATTATCAGTTGTAGATTATAAAGGGTTTGTTGATTCTGATGTATGGGTGGTACTAAATTTGCTAATTTTCTATATGGGTTATCTTTTCTTGGTTAGTTTTTTATTCTTATCTAATCCTTATTATTTTATTTGTTTTTGAGTGTATTTGATTTGGTTGAATTCTATGATTGATGAGTAAAGATGGAAAAATATATGATTCTATTAATTAGGGTTACTAGCGTTAGGGTATTGGGTGTGATAAATTTGGGGAAAACTGGGTTTACATGTTTATATGCTTAGGAGGATGTGTATTCTAAACGGGGATGCTTTTTAAGTGAATAGATAACTATACGGTTGTTGTTGTTGTAGTTGATGTTAATGATCCAGTGTTTTAACCTTGCCTTTAAAATAAATATTCAGCGTTATCGCTATTCTTGTGCGGTAAATTCTTGATTTGCAGCCATGGCGGATTTACCCTTCTCTTTAGCTGCGGCTTCGCAGTTCAAGATAATTTGCCTTTTCTATGGACACTATGTTATAAACACAAGGCGATGATGATCTTCTACTGTTGTGTTTTCTTGAGCCGCGTTTTTTGGCAGGGCGACCACAACTACACCGTAGGTTTGTCGCCACAGTAACATGTGATCGTGCTGTTTCCCAACCAATAGTGGACTGAGCTCACCTCCAGGTAAACATCGATCTTCATCTCATACTGTCACTCTCTTCTAATTTTGAGTTTGTATTATTTCGTATTACAGTACGTGGTATGTTAGGTGGGTTAAAATGTGTCTTCACAGTGATTACGTCAACTTCAAGAATCAGTTAGTTAGTTGATCAAATATAATATATTTTTTTGCCTTTGTATCATGAATCATATGATGTGATGAAATGTAGCTAATTTCGAATCTTTTTTATGCCAATTACATTTCAGGCTTGCCACAGCTACAATCGGAGACCAAGAAGAAGAAAGCAGACTAAACAACTAACAATGTGCAACCTTTTGTAAACTAAGAGAATGACAATCACTAGCAAACCCATCTTTTATGCAGTTTACTAGCCGACTTATCTAGAGATTTGTTGGGTCTCTTTATTGAAGTCCCTGAGTTGCTGAGAGTCAAGAGCTAATAGTGGGCGTGTTTTAACTACGAGTTTCCGTCTTTTTAGCAAGAAAACATTCTTTGCATATTATTCTGTTATTATAGTACAAGGCACTGGTCTTATTTACTAAAAAGATCAGCTGATCGCTTCCAACTTCTAACTGCAAAATGTTAATTTGCAGGTATTTAGCTCTATGGGCCAAAAGGAGGACGAACTGAATCGGCGTTACGACGTTCAAAGGTTATAATTTTGGTGCTTTTAAACAGCCACATTTTTACTTCTACTTTTATTGGATGGGTGGCTTTTAATTATAATATTTGCATATTTTGTTTTTCAGTTTTCGACGATCCTGCAAACGTTGAACAGTCGAATACCCATGAAGCCATCCCCAACCTCTCTTCATGCTAATGTTACGCGATTGCCTTACTCTTGGATCACGTGCAGGTGATCTTCAAAATTAAGCTATATATCTCTAACCTGTTCTAATAATAATTATATGGAGCAACACACAACTAAACATTATGTGACTTTTACTTCAATGTACTTTATTTACAATTGTCCTATAACAACATCGTGAACGAAGATACATCTAACGTTTAATATGTATGTTAATTATATATTTTATCATAACAGATGTAAAATGCACTGTGCATTTTAACAACTGTTACTAATGTTAGTCCAGCCCATCCCTAACGTTAGTCCAGTCCATCCCTTGGCCTATGAAACGTAACCACCGTCCACCAACCACAAAATATATCTGTGTCTCCTCTTCCAAACGATTCTAGGTCTCACATGCTGCCTCTCTCTCTTTCTCTCTAAAATTGTGTACTCTCTTTCTCTAATTATATACGTTGCTAGAATTTGGATTCTGGATATGTGTCGTTGGGTTTGTCAGGGTCAGATGAGGGTTAAGAAAAAAAATACCCTATATTGTTGCACGGTTGGGTTTCATATTTTGGGGCTGTTGATTCATTTGTACATCAAACTCCATGGAAAGGTTTAGTAGTCGATTGGTTCTTAATTGCTGCTACTAAAAGGATTGGTTGAAAACCATGTAAGTATCCTTGCACCTATTTTCCTTATTGTAATTTTGTTGTTGTTCTATTATGGGTTTCGAGGTTGAACTGACTGATATTCAAATCAAGTAAAAGGTATTCGTTGTGTGCTGACTGAAATAATAGTATTTATGATGTTCACGTTTATATGTTTTGTCCCCATAACATATGGACGTGAGGCTGGTAGTTTGATGGGGTTACTTCAATCGGATTGTTGTTGCAGCCAAGGTAAATTGGCGAGGTAACATGACCCGGGCTATGCTTGCAATCACAAATGCTGTTTCGTTTTGCTTTTATATTTGCAAACATTGGCTGTGATGATCTGTATAATATGTTGTCTTGCCGCGGTTAGTGGAAGGATGGCAGAGTGCGAGTATTGCTTGCCTCATCAACCTCCATGAGCGCAGGCACATAAATTACTCTGAGCCAAATTTATTATACGCAGTGGATGACCAATAGTTTGTGCGGTGTCTCTGCCGCTCTTTGGATTGGCAGTGGGATAGGTTCATCCTTATTCCGAATTGTGAGTTTAGCAACCCTATCAAATTGCTACTTTTTTGTTGGGGTTTTTGAAATTTTAGTGCCTGCCTATTCGTCTGCTTATGGTTCTGCTTATTTCAAGCATTTTAAAAATAAGTCGATCATGAATTTGCCTTTGGATTCTCTTATATTATGTCGGTCTTAAATTGATATTCGAATTGGGTGTACTCACATTTGATAGATGCATATCGTGAATTCGGTGGTATTTTACCCGTATCTTAACCCGAGTGGTATTTAAATAAATGCAACCGGAGTTTGCAGCCATGGCGGTGTTAGATCCCCCTTTTTTTAAGTTTCTATGGACCATAAGCAGATAAAATAAGCACTCTCTGGCTTTGTGGTGCAATTATTTCTATTTTTTGTTGGGTTTATATAGCCTTTTAAACTCAATAAGTACCGCGTTGACTCTTTCTTTGGTCCATATGTTTGACAAATGCGGTTAGTTTCACACACGAAAAAGTGTGGTTTAGCTACAGCCATTTGACGTGATATACAATTACTACGAAACAGAACTGTTGCGTATAAGGTGTACTCATAAGCTTCGGTTGCTGATCGGGCATTCGGTGGTATTTTACCCGTATCTTGACTGGGCAACCTGGATGGTATTTAAATAAATGCAACCGGAGTTTGCAGCCATGGCGCTGTTGGATCCCCCTTTGTCCTATTGCTTCTGATTTTGGAATACCTCATTGACATATGAAATTGTTTTGTACATAAGAATGTGTACAAACTACGGTTATTAGCCGTACGTAATCTGTATGTATAAATTTTGTACAAGCTGTACTCATAAGCTTTGGTTGCTATGGTCTGACAATTGTTGTTTTCGCATGTGAGGTTTTACGAGATTTGTCATGCGGATGAATTATCGCGGTTGCTCTAGAATGGTCGACCTCGACCTAATAATGGGGCGCTGGAATGAACTGGTATAAAAAAACACCGTATCGCAAGGTACTTGAGTTGCGTTAGGACAATTAGCCCATGAGAAAGAGGAAATGGATTGTGGTCAAAACGACTGCATTTTTTAGCGTGAATGTGTATGGTTATAACATAATGTTCTAGGCGATGATGATTAGTTTCTGTTTAGTACATGCGGTTTACCGAGCCCTGTATCTTGGCTGGGTAGTCACACCAAGCGTGTGATTACAGCCATGTCAGGTGTTTAGTCCCGTTTCTATACTCATAAATCTGAGCCTCATTTCTTATTATTATACAGTCTCATTCACGGGTCGAATGTCATTTAATGGGTTTAAAACGACGCAACAACTGAAGTACGTTGCATCCTTTCATGACGATTGATGTTCATTTTCCATCTATATACATGTATGAAAATACTTGCAACTGTTCTTTTGACAAATATAATATCACTTTCCACTGTTGCCTTGCCATCTTCTTGCGTATTCGGTAGGTTTTTGTTTTTTAATTCGCTAATAAACTAACTGATAAGATAGGTCAAACGGATAAAGTTTATTAATGTATATTTGATTCGGGTTTATTTGTGCAGGAACATGTGTGCTACTGGAAAAGTTACCATAGCCATGGTGATCAGCTGAAAAAAACCAGCATATATCTACGGCAAGTCAAAACCTTGAAAGGTGGTACTCAAAACAGGTAATGGTTGGTATTTTTGTTACCTTTTCTATGTACATTTCATTTATTTACACATACTAAGTTATTGATTGAAAGCCACTTAAGTTTTGAATCCATGTCCAGGCAATTGATTATTTTGTGGTTCTTTGTTAATTAGGTTGACGTACGTATGACATGCCTGCTGACCGCCAACGTTTAAACTTGCACTAACATGGTTGGTCTACCCATGACATGGGTTCAAAATGCTTAGCTCTTGGGTCAAAGGACCTGAACCTGTTAGCAACAGGTATGTGTAAAAGAAACAGAGGCATATCAGGTGAGTAGCTATTGTCTATCGGGTGAGTAGCTAATCAGTCCTTCAAGGCTTATCAGGTGAGTAGCTATTGCCTATGTACCTGAGAGTTTTACTTCTGATTGTCCGAGATAGAAGAGACCTTTTGGCAGATTGAGGATTGCTACTTATAAACAGAAAATGGGTCTAGATATTGATCCAAAGTTAAAGTATGAATGTCAAAAGGTGTGCTCTTCATACTTAATGGTACCAATTGCATAGCGACTTATTAGAATATTCATAAATTTATAAATATGTATATAGGATCTGAACGATGGTAACTCGCTAATGGAAGACGGCAAGCTTAAGGATGCAATGCCCTTTTATGTACAATTAATTAGTTGACAGCTAAAACATACACTTTGGGCGATGTTTGATCTAAGTGATCCAACTCCCAGGTATAAATTGCCAACCTTAGTTTGCTTCATAAGTCAGACAGTTCGGTTTCAATACATAGATTTAAAATAAATGTCAAAAGTAGATATGTTATTTTGGTTAGGAACAAACAAAATTTGCTACACACTCAATTTTGCATTAATTCAAGTGAATTGCTCTATAAGGTTTTTTGTTTCCATAAATGAAGCCCCGCTGAAAAAAACCAGCATATATATACGCCTGCGATTAAATACATATATGTGCTTAATATTGGTATTTTGTATTTGTACCTGTAGGTCGTGATATTGTTGATCCCTATACTGTCGATACAGCCGGTGCATCAGGTATGTAATTGTCAAGGGTGTGAAAATTATTGTTGTAAGCATGTGTATTTATATTAAATGCTACATACTGATACATGTATTCCGTTTAGGTGTGGGACAATGCATATATCATAAAAGGAAGAAACCAACTTTCGACAATTTATATGAATCAAAAGGAGTAAATTATGAGCATACTACTCAAAGAATTAGCATCCGATCAACAAATTCAACTAATTGTTGGAATACACATTTGCCAAAATGCCAAAAAACGTACGTGTGTTTTACACTTTAGCTGCTGTTCTGTGTGTATGCCCAACAGCTATACTAATTGTACATTTTCACCCGCAGAAAGAAGGATCAACAACTACCGTGCAAAAAAAAAACAATTATCGAAAGCCAAACACCAAAACTCAAATACTGATCCCGAGGGTCAAACAATGGGCAAACGGCGTGTGTAACAAATCTGTGTATCTTACTTATTTGTTATTGGCCACTTCATAATAGTATTTGGTTTTTATTTTAGGCATCCGTAATTGGGGCAAATTATACGCAGACCCTGTTGGAACGCAATACCTAAATGCAGAGCCTGTTTCAACTTTAACCTGTAAGAAATTGATACATCTTCTTTTGCATTATTTTTTGATAAAGAAATTTCCAGTTACAGGGATACAACCGTCCCGCAGCAACGCGTGGGTAATTTAGCTTGTTACCTGTAATTACTTGGTTTCCTTTTCTATGACAGTGATATTGTAAGGGGAAGTTGGACGGATTCATCACGGGCAATGCTTCCATTTTTTAAAGAAATCATCAAGGAATTATTCTTGCGAAAGTGACCGAACTTAAAAAGAAGCAGCAGCTTGCAAAGGAAACGGATGAGAAGGAATATGAATTGGTTGTTGACAGACGTGTATAAACAGTTGGCTATTTATGCTTCCAACTCAAATGATCTTAAAAATAATTATTTGTTATGTCAACGCATCTGAAAACCCCTTCACACAGGTAGCCAAACGCATCGTAGCTAAGTCATGCAGGTTCACGTCAAGTTCTCTACACGCTTTCGTATGTATATTAAGTTTACACTGACAAACATCCCGCGGCAACGCGCGAGCTTAAATCCTCGTTAATAAATTAAAGCTTCAATCAGACCTTAATTAAGTTACCAACGTTTACAATAAGATGGCGGGCAAACGAGCAACAAGCTGCGCCGCAACTCCTTTTTGGATGGCAAAACCAATCCTACTAAAAATAACTATAGCTGGATTGTAGCCCCCCCCCCCCGTGATCCAGCAGTGAGTAGTAGATATAATGTACTGTAACAGATATGATGGTTATTGTAAAGCCCCTGCCGTCAACCAGGGACGAAACCAGGACTAAATATGACCGTGTACACATTTTTTTATCCGTAATATAATAGAGTTACAAAGTAAAGTAAAATGAAAATTTCATTAAAACAATAAGACTAGAAACACATTTGGATGGACCGGATGCATTTATGATACATTTGAGAAAAATCGTTGTTTTTCTAAAAAGTTAACACTACATCGAAAAAATATATAGGTGTATAAGGCACCCGCGGGACACCCCCTGGCTCCGTCCCTGCCGTCAACCAGGGGCGGATGTATCATAGATTTTATCTTGATAATAATATACGTAATTTATCTTGTTTACAACACTCGTTATAAAATAGATTTTATAAAAGTTATACCACTAAGTATAATAATTGCAAAAAATGAAATGTCAGTTTTCTGGACAACGCGTTAAAAATTATTGTCCCAAAATTTCTTTTTCTAAAGGTGGTACAAATGGTTTTGAACGTTGACCGACACCGGTGACTTGAAACAGGAGACAGTCGACAACAGTACTAGACGTTTACTAGACTTAGAGCGTTAGGTGTAGTAGCGGCCAACGCGCGTTGGGGGTTTTTTTTTAAAAAAAAATTATTTTACCCTCCTGAAACGGTTTGTTTATATTTTACCCTTTCCCTCTTAATTTTGAAAAGTTTCATTTTACCCCCCAACGGCTAGTTTTTTTTTTTTTTTAAATTTAATTTTTTTTCAATTTACCCCCTGAATTTAAAAAAAAAATCATTTTACCCACCTCACTCAACTCACTATATATACAACACATTACCAAATACAAATTCACCACTCTCCAAAAACAAATCATACATCTTTTTAAGAGCAATAAAACAAAATGTCTGAAATTCCCAACAACGGTTTTATGAATCTCCTCACCGGGTCGATGACGCCGGAACAGTTTCAACAATACCAACAAGAACAACAACAAGCTTTTTTCCGATGGCAACAATCACAAGTCCTAAACCGTGAATTCCAAGATCTACAACACAACCCACCATCATTCAACTCAGAAACTTCCCAATCACTCACTCAACTCAAACATAGTCCGATTTTCGTCCAAAAAAAGCGTCGCAAGAAAAAAAAATATTGTTCAGAAAAGAGGATAAAATGTTGAAGACGGAGCCCAAAGCCGTTAGCAGTGGGCCGATCTACCAGACGAGAAGAATTGCTTGCAACATGTTACGTGGCCGTTTCGGAAGATAATAATGTCGGAAGGTCACAAAAGCATGAAACGTTTTGGTATCGGGTTTTGAACGAGTTCAATTCGAAAAGTTTTCAAAAACGTACAAATGATATGTTGACTAGCAAATGGCATACGTTGAATGCCAATTGCCAAAAGTTCAACGCCGCGTACAAACGGGTCAAACGTTTGGGGAAAAGTGGCGAAAACGATGTGGATTATTTGAAACGGGCTCAAAGTATTTACCGTGACGAGCATAAAGGGGTCGCGTTTTCTCAAGAAGATGCTTGGGCCGTTTTGAGATTCCACCCGAAATGGAACGCACCCGAACAAGTTGACTTAACCGGAGACGTCCCCGGGGCTACCCAAGAGGATCTATTCGGTCACGATGCACGACCACGTCCGGCCGGCAAACCACGGCCCGCCAAGAAAACCAAATCTGACGCCCGGTGGAAGTAGCGCATCAACCCAATTCGGGGAGTTAATGGAGCAGGAGCTTCGTCTGAAACGGGAAGCCGCCGAAAGGGCTTTCGAAGCTAAAGCCGAAAAAGACCGCACACTAATGCGGTTGGAGGAGTTGAGGTTTCTAGCTACTAGCACCAAGGATTTGGACGACGACGACGCCTATTGGATCAAGAAGCAAAAACAATTAATCAAAAACAAAATGAGAAATGATTTGGGCGACGAGGACGAGTAGTTTTTTTTTTCGTAATGTTTTTTTTATTTCGTAATGTTTTTTTTAATTTCGTAATGTGTTTTTTTTAATTTCGTAATGTGTTTTTTTTAATTTCGTAATGTGTTTTTTTATGTAATTTGTATGTTTAATTATGAATGAAATGGTTAGTTTGTTAAAATAATGAAATAATTGTTTAGGAGGTTTTATGAAAATAAAGAGGTGAGTGGTGTTATTTGGTGTTATGATTAGGGGAGTGGTGTTGGTGTTGGTGTTATGCTGATGTGGTGCTGACGTGGCAATCAAAAAATGATGTTATGGTGTTACTACACCTGGTGGAAAATAAAGTCCATCGCTTTTCATGCAAATAAATGAGATACGCACTTCGGCAGTGGGTTGTGAGTTGTGAGTTATGACAAAGGTTATAAATAGCGTGAGGCGTGGCGTGGCGGCATGGTCAAGTCTTACGCCTTTGCGAGTCATGGCGAGTCATGACGTTTTTAAGGCGTGACTTAAAGCGGCACAAAATATTAAAATATTTATAAATTTATATATTTATATCATATTATAAATATATTAAGTTTACAAAAAGTGTCATACATAAGGAATAAAGTCAAGAAACTATCTTTGCATGTAATATTTTTCATTTCTCGCGTCTTATCACGTTTTTCACTCCTCATCTCACGTCAAGCCTTAAGCCCAAGCCTTAGTCTATTACGTGGCGTGGAGGTCACGCCTCGCGCCTTTGCGAGACTTTTGCGCGCCTTTTAGAACCATGGTTATGACCCCATTGTGTTGCCTTTTTGTACATTTATACTGTATATGTTTCTTTTGTCAATATGTATTTTTTTATTTTTGGTTTTTTCTAGTAATTGGGTACTTACCCAAATAGCAATGTCACAGCCTAAGATCATTACACGGAAAGTCTTGACAATATCACAGACTAAATTCCCTTTTGTTTGCTCTAAGAAAACCCATCAAGAACAAGTTCTTTGTATTTTCTTCTGTTCTTTTGTATGTTTATCTTTTTTTTTGTGTTTCACATGTATTTTCAAAAGACAGAAAAGGAAGACATACGAGGGTCAGTTTTAGGCAGGGGTGAACCCAGAGGCGGACCCAGGATTTTTAATGGAGTGTTGCACAAAATAAATGTTGGGCAAACTAAAGTTAAACCGTAAGAAACTAAGGTAGCACAAATTTTTTTGAGGTTGCACATACAAAAAAAAAACAGCAGTTTTGAATTTTTTTTGCACTTGACGACATAAAATCGGGTGTAGCCCGTGCTACACCCAGCACCTATGTGGGTCCGCCCATGGGTGAACCCATGTTGTACCAAGGTGGTTCCGGGAAAACACCTTGGGAACAAATGTGCACGACCACCGAATCACGTCCCGAAGAACTAAATCTGTACAAATTTTGTATTTTTCGGTATTTCCCGCCAAATACTAAAATTTTGAAGAAAAAAATTGCTAAAAAACTGCAGCTACCCTACTGTGACAGCAAGTTTTTCCAACCAAGATCCGCTTTTTTCAATGTTAACAGTGGCTGAATTAAGGTGAAATCAAAGACGACATTACGGGATATAACTAAGAAGTATAACTTGAATGTGTGTTGTTCGTGCGTGTTGGTAATCAAAAGCACAAAACAAACGAACAAACAAATTCGAACAAACGAAGCGGAACTTTATTCAAATTACCAAACAAATTTCAAAACCAAATTTAAATGTCCCAAACTAATATTCAAAAGGCACAAAGAAAACTAATCATATTGATCCCTATTTATAAGAAACCAATGACCTAAATTACCAAATTTTAAACCAACACAAATTAGGAAACATACTAAAAATTAATTTACCAAACGCCCCTTCGAGTTTATGTCATTTTTCTAAACAGGTAATCAACAGTAAGTGGTGATTTTCGGATGCATTGCATGGATACTCTTTTGTAAATATTGGGTTATATTAAAAAGCAAATGTTTTATCGTTGAGGACTCGGGTTTAAACGTGTTATAACTTGTTTTTTGAAACTTATTGTAATATATGATGTTTTCCTTTAAATCATGTTTGGTGTTATCTATATCTTATGCGATGTACTATAAGTTGATGCACCTCGTGTTTCCGCTTTAGCGAGGTGTGACAGACTTGGTATCAATCTCCACCGTGACTTCAACTCTGCTCGAAACTTCAAACTAAACGAATCTTTCGTCTTCAAATTCAAATTTCCAAACGCTAGTGATGCTAGCCAATTTCAAAATAACGATCCGAAACAAACGTCGATGAATTCAAAACAAACAATAAAACGTTAACCGACAAAATACAAAACGGTCAACCAAACAAACAAATCGGCTTAAACGATCTTCAACAAAGACAATCAAATTCAGGCAACCAACGTCAAACGCCCGACAAAACGAATATCCCAAATTTTCCAAACTAACAAATTTCCGATGATCGAACGAATTCCGGACAACCTAATAATAATTAAGTCTTCAAACACCAATAACGTTCTGTCTTTGTCTTCAACAAATAACGTTTTGTCTTTGTCTTTGAATTATGAGCTTAGTTGGACTGGTAGGTGACCCGTTTAGGTTTCAGCAATCATGCTCTTAATTAACTGATAAAGATTTTAATAGTGGACTACCAGTATATAAAACACCGTCAAACAATAAGTGGGTAAAGTCCCGTTGGGCTAGGGTTTTAACAGGATCACCACTGCTTTGATTCCCTAAGATAGATTATAATTAAACTAAAGGATGCTTTATGCGGACGCGTTAATTGTGACAGGATTAATTGTGTCTAGGTCTTAGGATGATGACCCGCCTAAGTCTTAAGAATGATATGCCGCTTCGAGATAAGTAAATCATTGCACTAAAACAAACAAACCAACATTAAACAGGATTTAATATGGCTAATACAGTTTTCTATCATTTGGCTTGTACCGCTTTTCTATCTTCTAATTTTCTTCTTTTTTACGATGTCACCTAATTTGCTAATTATTTTTTTCTCGTACGCGTTTACTTTTAATTTTAATAGTTAAGTTAAATCGCGTAAGCTATAAATCAACAATTAGCGTAAACGGACACCAAAAGAATTAAAGTTTATTCAAGATAATTCATTATATTTTATTACATAAGTAATAATAATCTTTTTATATTTTATTTTTATGGGTTGCGTAAAACGTTTTTTTTTTTGTTTAACGTTTCGCATTTAATACCATTTAGGCATTACACGGAAGCCACCAAACTTTTCTACGCTTCAAAAATTCCCCAATTTATACCCAAAACCTAAAGTTTTATTTAAACATTTAGCCAAGTAAATGTTATTTACACTTTCGATAACTAGGAAAAATTAAAAAATACACAATTCATGCAAGTTGTTATAAATTATTTGTAAAATACAAGTTGTAACTAGTTATAATATGATACTAGATATTTGACATAGAACAAAAAGTCTTCTAGAAGCCTTTTTGATTCGATATCAAACGGTAACAACAACAATTTAGATAAGAGAAACTCATTTTTCATGCAAGTTTGGCATTTATGTTTTCACTTGACCAAATATTCTCTTAATCCCATGAAACTTGTCTCTTTAACACTATTGCACCTTTTTGACCAAGACTTCCCATATATTGCAAGTAACTAATAAGAGCTTATCATATACCATGCATAATCACTTAGTAAAAAAACTCAAAATATCTTTCTTTCTATCATCCAACACACGGCTCAAAAGCCTCTCCAAAATTAATTCCACACTTTTGATTTTACATAACATACCCACATATATACAAGATACCTTAGGTATCCTATAGATGGTTCACAAGTCATTGGTTAACCATATTCGAGCTTATTCAAGAAAGGAAGTAGGTTTATTAAGAAAACTAGGGTTCTTCTTTGGTGCAAGCTTTGGATTTTTAATCTAAACAAGGGTTTAGATTACATGTCATCTCATCATGCACCATAAGGTCATCTAGAACCATTTATGTTCTCAATTTTCATTTTATGCCATATGTTTAGTTTTTTGTTAGCTTGAATCACCATGATAGGATTTTTAACATGTAAATGGAGTTTTTACTTGTAATGATCATTTTGCACACTATTATATTGTTGAGATTTAAGGCCTGATATCTGTTAAAAGGAGTTATGAGAGAGTATGATGACCCATATTTAAGTTGGTGTTAAAATGATTAACTTCGAAAAGTTGTAAGGTATAAATAGCTAGGTTTAAAAAATGGATTCAAAGGTCACTCAAAGATTCTGTCCAAAATTCGATTTTTATATATAACACAATATTTTATATTTTTATAAAGTAGTATGATTCACGACGATTCACGAAAAAGTTAAGAAACTTGTCAAACGGATTTATAACGAAAGTTAGAACGCTGAAACGATGGTATATATTCGAGGATATAAATATTCCTGCATTGGTTAAGTTAGTGGTTTTCCGTCAGGTTTTAAGATGGGATTTGCGCACTTTCGAGTCCGTGGCGGCATTTCGACCGAAACATGAAAGTCGTTCGGAAGGTCGTCTTTACGTCTTAGCGAGGTTCTTTAAGTCTAAAGCGAGTGATTAACGCGGTGTAAGGCGGGGGCAAAAATCTGGCTTTTTTGGTAATAAATCACTGCATCAGGAGGTCGAGTTTGGGTCTCGGATGAACTGGAAAGGTTGTTCAAAAATATGTTTCGCATAATTCTCTTTAGAACCCGAGTTCTATGAAAAAATGTGATTTAGTGGGGTCATTTTAGTCGTTTCAGGGTGTAACTAATACACTACAGGAGTAACTATATACTACCTGTAGTTATAACTTTAACTACCAGGAGTAACTACTACACTACCTGAGTAAACTAATACGTCCTACCAGGAATAACTATAATTTTCATTATTCAGATATTCATAAATGTTTTTACAATTATAAATACTGTTTTCACTCAAACAATTATGATGGTGGTTAGCTCTATAGAGGACTTATGCATGGTAGAGATTACTCAATGTGATTAGTACTTATACGACCTTAAATTAAATAGGTTGCATTCGGATTCCTTCGTGACGCATTTTTCTATTGTGAATACTTGTTGATTACCATTCACTCGAGGTGAGTTCATAGCCCCCTTTTTTCTACAAATGTTTTACAAAAATCTACGGGAGTGAATTCACATTTGCTTGTTTTACTATTGGAACAAGTATTTTTCAAAGTGTATTGCTCATCCAGATTACTGCCTATTATTATGCCTAGTTACATTATTGCCGTGAAGTCACCTATTTTTCTTGAACCGTTAATTGACTATTGTGTAAGCGCGAGTGTTATGGATAGAATCTATCAGGGATTGACAATCCTCACCCTTTCCTTGGAGTCACTAGTTTGATCAATGGGATTTAACATTGTGAGGTGTTGGTTTCGTTGGCAAAGCATTCCTATATTCTGATTAGGGCACAAATCTAGTTAAGGCTTCTGTGTCTTGAGCTTAGGGCAATAATTAAACGTTTCGGACTACTGAAAGTGTTTCAGGAGGTATTATTACTATCGATCTTGTGGTCCACATTTTTACCGATAAACTTTGATTTCACTCAACCTTTGTGTTGACTTTTTGCATGTATTTAGGTCTAGGGCATGAAGATTGGAGGGGTAGCCCGTGGCGGATATCAATGAGACGGATTCCGTGTTTTATATAAAGTCTATGCTACTTTTTATTACCTTAAAAACTTAAGTCTTTTGGTATTATGAAGCTTCTTGTTAAAATTAAATATGTATTGGAAAAGTTTTGACTTTTAAAAACATATGGGACCTAATGTATAAACTCTGATATTTTTGCTATGGCATCGAATGAAATCTTATCTTAAAACGTCCATTTAAGGTCGTTTCCTATATCTTGATTGTTGTACTTTGACGTAGCACCCCAATGTTACCATTCCGCTGCTACCTGATTTTGGGGGTGTTACAGATGGTACCAGAGCCAAGGTTATAGGGAACTGGGTCATTTTCAAAACCTAGTCTATAACCACAAAGTTTAAAGATTTTCTTTCCTTTCATTTTTAAATACAGAATCCTTCATCGCTATCCGATATCCACGCGCGCGTATTCCCTGATCCTTACTTACTTTTCTGATTGTCATTATTGCATTATATATAATCTTATATATATAATACTTGGTTTAAATTCGATCTCTTACGTCTATCTTTTGACATATCAATATCTATTTCTATCGATCAATTATATAAATATCGACTATCCTGATTAATTTTTATGATCTATTCATTATCATTATCCATTATTTTACATGTCGGCCATACCTCTGCATTACTTTTACACAATTTCAACGAATTGTGTACTTGTGTTGCCGATCATGCCGTCCCATGGAGATTAAGAAGAAATCGTTGGAGATAGGGAAAAGGTGTGTGGCCAAAGCCTTTGAAAAATTTGAAAGAATAGAGCTGACTTAAACAACATTATTGGTGGATCAGGATCAACAAATACTGGAGGAACTGTTGTACGAGATGCATGGATGTTCGTATATAAGACATTTATTGAATGGCAAAGCACTCACTCTTTCAGGGACTGAAGTGTAGTCGGACTGAATCGGTTGGTTCGAAAAGATGGAGCAAGTGTTTGAAATTTGCAAATGTGCTGAAGATGACAAAGTGAAGTTTGCTATGTGCACGTTTGAGGGTCGTGCTCTAACCTGGTGGAACGGAAATGTTCAGACTTTGGGACTTGCTAATGCTAATCAGATCCCCTGGAGCAACGTGAAAGCTATGATGACCACTGAATACTGTCCAGCAACTGAAATCCAAAGGATGGAACAAGAGCTTTGGACTCTGACTCTGAAAGGAGATGATATTGAAGCTTACAACAATCGTTTCCACGAACTGGCCTTGATGTGTCATGAATTGGTGCCTACTGAAAAGAAGAAGATTGAAAGGTATGTTCGTGGGTTTCCTGAAAGAATCAAAGGAACATCACTTCTTCAAAGACCTGCGACCTTGCATGACGGCAATCAACATGGCCCGTGATGGTTCGGCAAGCAGCTCTTGGGTTAGGGCTGCTAGAATGGTGGAAAGCACAATAAAAGGAAATAGAAGACAACCAAGAAACAACAACAATAACCATAAATACAAAATAACCTCGTTAATAAACAATAACCGCAATCGACAAAAACAAATCATCACAGCACAAAACAGGAGACAGAAAATGGCAGTGGCATTATGCCTGCAACCCCCAGTGGAGGAAAGATTTATGCTAAGAAATTTCCCCAAAGTGCAACCGGTTGCAATTTACATCATCATGGACCTTCTTGTCCTCAAAAGTGCCAGAGATGTCAAAAATTGGGTCACATGGAGAAGGATTGTAGAGTTAGGCTTCAGGGTGCAGGTAATGACTTCCTGCAGAATGTGACATGTTTCGGGTGTGGTGAGAAAGGACATTTCAAAGGATAAGTTTGTCCAAAAGTAGGGAACCACAAATGATGGAGCTATTGGAGAGCTTACGTGGTTGGTTGATAATACACAGCAGAATCCGAATGTGGGTTACGGGGTACAATTCTTCTTAATGATCCACTACGTTGTATATCTCTTTGATTCGGGTTGTTGAGAAGAGTTTTGTATCTTTTGCCGTTTTACACCATTATTATTAATATTGCCCCTTGCTCTAAAAAACTAGCTAGAAGTCGAGTTAGCAGACGAAATGTCTGTAGCACAATACCATTTTACGTAGTTGTACCCTTGGTTTGTTAACTCAACGTGTTCAGAATAGAATGTTACCAACCCGGCTAGGAAGTTTTGATGTTATCATTGGAATGGAATTGGTTGGCATACCACCGAGCTCTCATCGATTGTTATGAGAAGATTGTCCGTATTCCTCTTCCGAATTGCAAGATTCTTGAAGTTCAAGGCGAGAGGCCGGAAAAGGATCTTGGTTCACTTGCATGTATCAAGGCTGATGAGAAAGGCTGATGACATACGCGTTGGATCCGAGACTACCTGAGGTATTTCCGACACGCTCTTCTGTTATGTTTACCTCTTGTGACAAGAGATAAGGATTTTCTCATGTGATCTGATTCTAGGGCATCGCCAGTTGTTAGATCTCTCATACCGGTTAGCCCCTTCAGAAAATGTTTTAGAATGTTGAACCAGCTTAAAGACACTTCTAGAGAGGGTTTTATTCGAACAAGTCACTCACCATGGGGAGCACGTTCTCTTTGTCAAGAGAAAGAGGTTCGATGAGATTGTGTATTGACTAACGAGAACTCTAACAAGTTGACTATAAAGAACCGTTACCTTCTCCCAGAATTGATGACTTGTTTTGACCAATTACAGGTCCCGTGCTGTTTCTCGAAGATAGGATCTGTCGCTCGGGATATCATCAGTTTGAGATTGTCCGAGAGGAAGATATACCGAAGACCGCGTTTAGAACTCGATATGGGCACTTTAAGTACTGACAAACGCGCCAGCAATATTCATGGACTTAATGAACCGCATCTGCAAGCCGTATTTGGACAAATTTGTAATTGTGTTTATTGACGACATCTTAATCTACTCAAAGTCAGAGAAGAGCATGAAGCCACCTGAAGATGATTTTAGACTTAATCTAGAAGGAGAAGTTGTACGGCCAAATTTTCCAAGTGCAAATTTTGGTTACAAGAAGTACAGTTTTAGGAACATGTGGTAACGTGCGGTATCCACTGTGGATCTCTAGCAGGTTGAGTCGGTTCAAGAATGGAAAGGACCCTGAATCGTCAACTGGTGAAATCCGTTCATTTCTAGGATTAGCGGGGTTACTAAGAATGTTTATTGAGGGGAATTAGTCTCCAAGATCGCAAAGCCCCTAACTCCGTTGAGCTCAAAGATAAGACGTATGTGTGGGGAGCGATAAGCAAGATGAAGTCTTTCCAAATTCTGAAAGAGAAACTATGCAATGCTCTGTGTTAGCACTCCCGCATGGACCCGATGACTTTGTTGGTTATTGTGATGCATCAACAAGGTTTTGGGTGGTGCTAATGCAACGGGCGGTGATAGCCATATGCGTCAAAGACATTTGAAGAAGCATTAGAATAATTATACCACCCACGACCCTGAATTGGAATGGGTTGGTGGTTTGTTCGCTCTTAAAATTGGAGACTTATCTTTAATGGGCGAAAAGTGTTATCATACAATGACCACCAGAGTCTCCCTAGTACCATATTTGACCAGAGGATTTAGTATTGCGACAAAGGCAGTGGATCGAGCTACTCAGTGACTACGAGTGGGAGATCAAATACCACCGGGAAAGGCGAACGTATTAGTGGCAGATGCTTTGAGCAGGAAAGAAAGGACTAGCCAAGACGAGGTACGTGCTTGAGTATTATTATCCGTTATGGACTTAAGACTAAGATTTTGGAAGCACAGGGCGAAGCTTCCGAGGATTCTCTAAGCCCTAAATGAATGGCTAGGGGATTAGTAAGACACTTTTTCTTTTGAACAACGAGATGATGGTGAAATTTACTTCTTTGATCGTATATCTGGATTCCATCAGTTGGTTGGTGTAAGGAAGAGATGATCATGGTATGAAGCTCATACTTTTTCTAAAGATATTCAGTGCCATCGGGTGCGGATAGAAGATGTACTATGGTTCTGATGAGATTTGTATTAGTGGCCTGGTATGATGAGAGCACATTGCTGAGTTATGTTAGCAGATTGTCTTACGTGCTCTAAGATTAAAGTCCGAACACTCAGAAAACCCTCAGGATTTCTTCAACAAACCAGAAATTCCTGAGTTGGAAATGGAAAAGTTAACGATGGACTTGTCACAATGTTGCCTAATAGTAGCTGTGGGACAGATATGATTTGGTCGTGTGGATAGATTGGACCAAGTGGCTCTCATTCTTACCTATGTCGTGAAGACGACAACGATGGAGAAATTGCATATAGATTTATACCAATGAGATTGTAGCGAGACATGGGTGTGCGTATCAATCATTTCAGACGTGATGGTCGTTCATTAATTTTTAGTCACAATTTTGGCAGGATTTTTAGGAAAGCGTTGGGTACGATATAGACATGTTGTAGGCTTTCACACCCTCAGATTACGTAACGGTAGAGTGACGTACTATTCGACGCCTAGAGGATATGCTTCGAGCTGGTGTTATGGATTTTGGTTGGCAGTTGGGATATTCATCTTCCATTGAATTGAGTTTTCCTATAATAACAGTTACCACACAAGCATTAAGTACGCACCATTCTAGGTTCTGTACGGGCGGAAATGTAGATCCCCCGTGATATGGACTGAAGTTGGAGAAAGTCAGCTTATTGGACCAGAAATTGTGCAAGAAACGACTGAAAAGATTGTTCAAATTAAGGAAAGATTGAAGACGGCTAGGAGTCGCCAGAAAAGCTATGCTGATAAGAGGCGTAAACCTCTTGAATTCCAAGTTGGGGACCGAGTGTTACTTAAAGTATCTCCATGGAAGGGAGTGGTACGATTTGGTAAGAAAGGAAAGCTAGCACCACGATATGTAGGACCATTTGAAATAGTGGAGTGTGTTGGACCGGTAGCTTATCGGCTGAAGTTACCCCAGGAGCTGAGTTGTGTCCACGACACGTTTCATGTGTCTAATCTCAAGAAATGTTTAGCTGAGCCAGATGTTCAGGTGCCTTTGGATGAGATCGAGATTGATGAAAATCTTCGTTTTGTTGAAGAGCCTATTGAGATCGTTGAGCGGGATGTGAAAAAGCTAAAACGGAGAAGAATCCCATTAGTCAAAGTTCGTTGGAACTCTCGGCAAGGAGCTGAGTATACTTGGAACATGAAGACCAATTCCGGAAGAAATATCCGCATCTTTTCTCCGAACCCGTACCTTCGTCAAATGTCACAACTTGAGCCTTGAGGACAAGGCTCATTTAACGGGGAAGGACTGTAACATTTCCGCATTTTCAGGTCATTTACGACGTCATTTTTTTTTCTAATTATTTTTTTTCTTTCTCGTACGTGTTTACTTTAATTTAATTAGTTAAGTTAAATCGCGTAAGCTATAAATTATCAATTAGCGTAAACGGACATCAAACAATTAAATGTTTACATCAAGCAAGGGTTAAGTAATTATTTTGAGGATAATTATTAACTTTGTTCATTCATTTTTATTGGTTACATAAAATTATTACGTTTTGCGATAAAGTACGTCTAGGCGTAACCGGAAGCACGTTAATTTATCTACACTTCAAAAAATACCCACGATTGTACTCAATACCTAAAGTTATTAAACTTTAGCCAAGTAAATATTTCTAGCCACTTTGTATACTAGGAAATAAAACAATACACAATTTCATGCAAGTTGATATCATTTATTTGTAAAATACAAGTTGTAACTAGTATAATATGATACTAGATAATTTGTCAAGTAACAAAAGACTTCTAGAAGCCTTTTTGCTTCTACATATCAAACGGCAACAACAACAATTTAGATAAGAGAACTCATTTTTCATGCAAGTTGGCATGTACATCAACCTTGCATTAAACCAAGCCATGCTATGTTTCACTTGACCAATATTCTTCCTTAATACCATGAAACTTGTCTCTTTGAACACTATTGCACCTTTTTGACCAAAACTTCCCATATATTGCAAGTAACTAATAAGAGTTATCATATACATGCATAAACACTTAGTAAAAACTCAAAATCCTCTCTCTTTCTCTCATCCAACCCACGGCTCAAAAAGCCTCTCCAAAATAATTCACACTTTGATTTTACAAAACCATACACATATATACACATCATACCTAAGGTATCCTAAGATGGTTCCAAGCATTGGTTAACCATATTCAAGCTTTAATCAAGAAAAGGGAAGCTAAGGTTTATTTAAGAAAACTAGGGTTTTCTTTGGTGCAAGCTTTGGATTTTTATCTAAACAAGGGTTTAGATTACATTGATCATCATCATCATACACCATAAGGTCATCTAGAACCCTTTATGTTCTTTCAATATTCATTTTATGCATATGTTAGTTCTATTGTAGCTTGAATCACCATGTAGGATTTTTAACATGTAAATGGAGTTTTTACTTGTAATGATCATTTTGCACACTATTATATATGTTGAGATATTGCTAATATCATGTTAAAAGGGATGAGAAAGTATTGTACCATATTAAGTTGGTGTAAAAATGATTAACTACAAAAGTAGTAAGGTATAAAAGCAAGGTTAAAAATGGATTCAACAAGGTCACTCAAAGATTCTGTCCAAAATTCGTATATATAACACATTATTTTATATTTTTATAAAGTAGTATGATTCACGACGATTCCGAAAAGGTAAGAAACTTGTCAAACGGATTTATAACGAAAAAGTTAGAGCGAAAACGAGGTATATATTCGAGGTATAAAAATCCAGCATTTGTTAAGTTAGTGGTTTCTGTCAGGATTTTAAGATGGTATTTGCGGCACTTTCGAGTCCGTTTCGGCCTTCGGCCGAAACATGAAAGTCGTTCGGAAGGTCGTTTTACTTCCCCGCGAGGTTCTTTAAGTCTAAAAGCGAGTGATAACGGGTCGTAAGGCGGGGGCAAAATCTGGCTTTTTGGTAATTAATACACTGCATCAGATCTGATGCGAGTGCTTTTTCGCCCATTTCGGTCGAGTTTCGGGTCTCGGACAGAACTGGAAAGTTGTTCAAAATATCGTTTCGCATAAATTCTCTTTAGAACCCGAGTCATGAAAATGTGATTTAGTGGGTCATTATAGTCGGGTCAGACTTAGAAAATAAACTATAACACTACCAGGAGTAACTAATATACTACCAGTAGTAATAACTCTAAATATAAATACTCAGTAAGTAATAACTATAACTACAGAAAGTAAACTACAACACTACCAGGAGTAACTAATACCCTACCAGGAATAACTATAATTACATTATTCAGATATTTATAAATGTTTTACAATTATAAATATGTTTTCACTCAAACAATTAGATGGTGATTAGCTAAATAGACTTATGCATGATAGAGATTACTCAATGTGATTAGTACTTATACGACCTATATTGGATTAGGTTGCCTTCGGATTCCTTCGTGACACATTTTTCTATTGTGAATACTTGTTGATTACCATTCACTCGAGGTGAGTTCATAGCCCCCTTTTTCTACAATTGTTTTACAAAATCTACGGGGTGAATTACATTGCTTGTTTTACTATTGGACACAAGTGTTTTTCAAAGTGTATGCTATCCAGATTACTGCCTGATTATTAATGCCTAAGTTACCTTATTGCCGTGAAGTCCCTATTTATCATGAACCGTTAATTGCTATTGTAGTAAGCGCGAGTGTTATGGATAGATCTATCGGGATTGACAATCCCCACCTTTCCTTGGGTCACTAGTTTGATCAAGGTGCATTTAACATTGAGAGGTGTTAGGTTGTTGGCAAGCATCCTATATTCTGATTAGGGCACAAATCTAGTTAAGGCTTCGGTGTCATGAGCTTAGTGCAATAATAAACGTTTTGGACTACTGAATGTGTTTCAGAGTCTACTATTACTTCGATCTTGTGGTCCACCCTTTTTACCGATAAACCTATGATTTCACTCAACCTTTGTGTTGACTTTTAGCATGTAATTTCAGGTCCTAGGGCATGAAGATTGGAGGGGAGCCGTGGCGGATATCAATGAAGACGGATTCTGTGTTTTATCTAAAGTCTATGCAACTTTTATTATCTTTAAAAACTTAAGTCTTCTTTTGGTATTATGAAGCTTTTGTTAAAATTAAATATGTACTTGAAATGTTTATGACTTTTAAAACATATGGGACCTAATGTATGAACTCTGATATTTTGCTATGGCATCGAATGAAATCTTATCTTAAAACGTCCATTTAAGGTCGTTTCCTATATCTTGATTGTTGTACTTTGACGTAGCACCCCAATGTTACCATTCCGCTGCGACCCGATTTTGGGGGTGTTACAGTGAATGGGTGGACGAACCAAGTCGTGTTAAGGATGTGTTCAGTTCTCACTTTGCCACCAGATTTCAATTGCCAAGAGGTAATCGGAGTAGGATTAACTTCCTATTTCCTAATCGCTTAAGTTCTGATCAAGCTGCTAATTTGGAGATGTCGATATCCACTGAAGAGATTCGTAATGCGGTTTGGGCTTGTGGTGAGAACAAATCGCCTGGCCCTGATGGTTTTACATTCGAATTCTTTCGTAAGTTTTGGGGTATTATTGGACCAGATTTTTGTCTAGCGGTCAAGTGGTTTTTTGATCACAACTCGTTCTCAAAGGGGTGTAATTCTGCTTTTATAGATCTTATTCCGAAAGTTCTTGACCCGAAGTTTGTAAGTGATTACCGTCCTATCAGTTTGATCGGTTGTCTCTATAAGGTTGTTACCAAAATTCTTGCTATCAGACTATCCTTGGTTTTAGATAATCTTATTTCGAAAGTCCAAACTGCCTTTCTTCTGAATAGGCAAATTCTTGATGGGCCATTTATCATCAATGAATTATTATCATAGTGTAAACACAAGAAGCAACAAGCCATGATTTTCAAAGTGGATTTTGCTAAAGCTTACGATTCTATTAGATGGGATTTCCTAGACGATGTTCTCCATTCGTTCGGGTTGGGTTTAAAATGGCATTCTTGGATTCTAGGCAGCTTATCATCGGGTAGGGCTTCTATTTTAGTCAACGGAAGTCCGACTTCCGAATTCCAGTTTCACTGTGGGTTAAAGCAAGGCGATCCTTTGGCCCCGTATTTGTTTATTCTCGTTATGGAATCCCTTCATTTATCTTTCTCTAGAGTCGTTGATGCGGGTATTTTTAAAGGTCTCAAGATTAATAATTCTACTACGGTTTCTCACCTCTTTTATGCGGACGATGCGGTGTTTGTTGGTGAGTGGTCGGATGACAACTTATCTCGTATTATGCATGTTCTTCATTGCTTCTCGTTGTCGTCAGGGTTGAAGATAAACGTAAAAAAAGTCATCTTTTAGGGGTGGGCATCCCTAACGACTCTATCGCTATTGCTGCCTCTACTCTTGGTTGTTCGGTTATGAAAACCCCCTTCAAGTATCTTGGGGTTATGGTTGGAGGTAACATGTCTAATATCAAAGTTTGGGATGACATTATTCGTAAGCTTAACTCTCGCCTATCAAAATGGAAGGTTAAATCTCTCTCTATTGGGGGCCGTCTCATGCTCCTTAAATCGGTCTTAGGTTCTACTCCTATTTATTGGATGTCGTTATACAAGGTGCCTAAATCTGTTTTAGCTTCGATGGAAGCAATTCGTAGGAAGTTTTTTAATGGGGCTCAAGATAATGAGAAGAAAGTCACTTGGATTAAATGGTCCAAGGTGCTCTCGGCCAAGAAGCAAGGTGGTCTAGGTGTCTCTAGTTTTTATGCCTTAAATCGCGCGTTGCTTTTCAAGTGGGTGTGGAGGTGTATTTCTCAAGATAACTCTCTTTGGTTTCGCGTTATTTCTGCCATACATGGTTCTAAGTTTCAGGATCTCTCTTCAGTTTCTTCATCGTCTTGGAATGCCATTGTTCGGGAAGTTCGTGTTCTAAAGAGCCGTGGAGTCGACTTGTTGTCTCATTGTAAAAAACGTGTAGGTAACGGAATGCGTACCAGTTTTTGGTGTGATGTTTGGATTGGAGATCAACAACTCAGTTGCTTGTTTCCTCGTATTTTTGCTTTGGAAGAAGACAAAGATTGTTCTGTAGCTGCTAAACTTCAAGGTGCGTTTGATCTTTCTTTTCGTCGTCAAGTTAGAGGGGGTGTTGAATCCCAGCAACTTATTCAACTCCAGGAGCTTATTAGTACTTCGATTTTGACTAATACTGAGGATCGGTGGGTGTGGGATTTAAACGGGAGTGGATCTTTTCGCGTTAGCGACGTTCGTAATCTGTTGGATGAGTTCTTTCTTCCAAAGGATGAGATTGCTACGAGATGGATCAAGTTTATTCCGATCAAAGTTAATGTTTTCGCGTGGAAGGTTTCTCTAGATCGGTTACCTACAAGATTGAATTTGATTCATCGAGGTGTTCATGTTCCTTCTCTGTTATGTCCGATATGTTCTGTGTCTTCCGAAGACACATCGCATCTCCTGTTTAGCTGTCCCATGGCTTCGGATGTTGCCCGTCTTGTTTGTCGATGGTGGGATTTGGTTTGGACCCCTCTTGGTTCCTATTCTGATCGGCTCTCATGGTTCAAATCTATCAGGTTGGGATCTAACCTTAAAGCTATGTTAGAAGGAGTTTTTTACATCTCTTGGTGGTGCATATGGAACTACAGGAACCAATTGCTTTTTGCAGCTCATAAGCCTAGGAAGGATGTGATTTTTGATGATATTGTTGCTCGTTCTTTTACTTGGTGTAATGCTAGATGTAAATTTTCTTTTTCTTGGGATAGTTGGTTTCAACACCCTAATTTGATTTTCTTGTAATTGTCTAGCTCCTTGCTAGTTTTCTAATAAAGTTGCCGTTAAAAAAAACTAATCATTCTTTCAATCATAACATATTACTTTTTCATTTTACCAAGCATCATCCCAATCATTACTTAAAGTAAAGAATATATTGTAGATAATATGTGTTACCTCTTAAGTCTGATACGAGTATGTGTTTAACATTTAGCCAAACCCGATATATCTTGCAAGTATTTTGAAACACGCCTTGCACCCGAGTTCCAACAAGTATTCGATTGATACGAGGATGTGTTTAACATTTAGCCAAACCCAATATATCTTGCAAGTATTCTGAAACACATTGCACCTGAGTTCCAACAAGTATTCTGAAACACGCCTTGCACCCGAGTTCCAACAACTTCTTTAAATGAATTTGCTAACTTTTACTGTGTTTGTAATATTTTGTTTGATTTTGATTGGTTGAGTGTAAATTTTACTGATATATACAGAAAACTAAATAAAAAGGTTAGATACAAGTCAAATCGTATAATTAATTTGTTTATCATTTGTCATATTTCATATTTATTGTAAAATAAAATAAAAAGAAGACCAAAAAAAACCACCAGAAACTTTCCTAAGAAGACAACCAAAAATACCCGACTTAAATCAATATCCAATTGTTCAACAAAACTTTTTTTAAATCCTCACATATACCAACTGCAAATTGAATTGACTATTGACAACTGCAATTTATCACTTTGAATTGACGTGGCTTATTAAAGCCTTCAGTCAAACATGTCAGATTTTGAAAATTGTGCATGAAAAATCTTTTAGCTTATGATATATGTACCATCTGAAACACCGTTTGTACCCTTTGGGTTTTTTTTTGTATTTTTATAATTTTGTATATGTTATAAAACTGTGACACGGAAAAAACGAAACGAAAAATATAAAGTTTAACAGGTCAAAAGTATGAAACTGTTAAAAATTACGGAACAGAAACTGATAAAAAACTGCGTTGCACTGTAAAAATGAGGGTAATTTTTTTTTGTACCTTTTAGCACTATGCAATAGGCCAGGGGTACCAATAAGGATACCCAAATCTTTTATCTGCTGGTGTGTAAACCACACGTCCCTTTTTTTTCTAAAAAAATTACACACTTTAAACGATGCATCTATTTTGAGAATTTTCTCATATAAACCAATGTACCATCATTATTTAATGACGTACAAGTTACCAAACATGATTGTAGTAATAGACTCATAGGTTATGCTGATGAGTGAACGGTGAAGATATTTTAATCTAAAAAATACTCTCTCCGTCTCATTTTTATTGTCCACGTTTCCTTTTTGGGATGTCCCAATTTAATTGTCCACTACTAAAAATAGATAGGGAAATTTGATCAAGTTTACGATATTACCCTTGTTTGAAATTATTATTACAAACTTTAAAGAAGACTTTAATTAATTAGCTAAGGGTAAAATTGTCATTCTGTCAAAAAGTAAGAAAGAGAAAGCAGTAATAAATGCACTTTTCTTAAACTGTGTGTTTTTTGTCGGGGGACAATAATTTTGGGACGGAGGGAGTATTAGATTTTCACACGTTCAACTTTGTTTAAATAATTAAACCATTTACCTTCTTTTGATTTATTTGGTATTAAGCGTTGAATACTTGTTCTATTTTAAAACATTATGTCATTACAATCATGCTAAGAAAGAGAAGAAAAAAATGAAAATCATCGGCATTGCGATGAGTTTTTAAACATAAATCTGATTAAGGTGCATGTTAAATTAATATTTAAATCGGTGTTGTTTCTACGTTTATAAATCTTACAAATTTATATGTTGTCAATCGTCTTATAACCAAATGGTCGCACTTAAAGTGTTAAGATGTTTGTTATTCAAAGCTAATGCTTTTACTTAAAAATTTTATAAAAAAAAAGAAAAAGAATTTTGACTATTTCATATCTAGTTCTTATAAATAAACTATTTTATTGAAAAAGAGAAAAAGCAAGCTAGCTACCCGCTAAACAAGCCCGTTTTTTACCCTCGCCTTGTAGCTAAAATGTTTTATTTGCCAATTGGTTAAATTTTAGATGAAAATTTTATTTTTAGTTTCGCCTTATCAAGCTCAAAATTTTAAATTGATAAATTTTGACAATAGCAAAAAGAAAAAAATAGCTACATAAAACTCGAAAAATATCAACTTAGATGCATTTTTAGATAATTATCTTAAAAAAAATTAATAATGTATGACAGTGGTGACTTATGTCTTATCTAATTATAAAAAGACTATACTATAGACTCACGATTTCGTGGGTTGCAATAAAATATGATATCGAACTTATATCTTCAAGAAAAAAAGTCTCATAATTTTAAAATCGTGTTTTCTTGATTTTGATATTAGACTTGCACAATTCATGGGTTGTCATAAAGAAACTTGAAATATCAAATCGTAACATACCTTGTGCACAACTAGAAGTATTAAATATTCATGGGTTGTCATAAAGAAACCATAGGTCACAAAAATGATTGAGAGTAGTAGCACTTATGAAACGCTCACAAACTAATTGACTATGTGTCGAAGACTCGTCTCATACACTTTTTCGAGATATTAGTAACTATTGAGAGATTTCTCGTAGTTCGACTAAAATTCATCTTATTGAAAAAACAATAAAATGGGTTCAACTTTACCATTCGCAATTATTATATATATACCAGTATACAACTCCATATTTTCAACAAATTCATTTCAATTAACATTTCTTACATTCCAAAGATGTCGACTTCATCAAATATTACTTTCGAGTTCGATGTAAACCACAACGGAGAATTTAAACTTAACCCCCTAACCTACCAACATGGTTCATTACTGAATATTTACGTTCCACAAATAGGTTTTAAAGATATGGTTAGCTATCTAAAATAGAAAATACCAAGACAATTCACTACTCTTTACTGTACTACATGTTTGCCAACCAAAACTACGGCATTATCAGGTAAAAAACAAATTAAAATGATTATCAATGCAAATAGTTATGTATAGACATTGCAAAATTTGTTTGGGAAGCTACCAGATATTAGTTGCACAATAACTCCCAAATTTTAAGCACGGTGTTGATTCCAAACGATGGTTCTTTCGATCAATCATTAGCAAGTGTCATTTCTGAAGAAACTAAAATAAAACTAGAAGAATCACTCAAATATCTACATCAAATGCAGAAAAAAAGAATAAAAAGTTCGATTACTATGGCTTATGGGGTGAACTAGGTTTTATTAACAATACAAAACCTCATACACCCTATACACAAACATTTTTTAATTTTGTGGTTCATAATAGTGGTCAGTTGGTGCTCGATGAAACGAATAACACGATGTACGTCAACGGTGGAACATTCAACATCAACATTCCAAGAATGAGACTAGCAGGTCTGAAACAATATTTGTTAAATATTTTGGGTACAAACATTCATGCTCTTTATTATAAAATACCACACAATGGATTTTCAGTAACCGTTAAGCTTAGAAACAACTATGATATGCATGTCATGTTTAATATATGTTCAGCGTAGTACAAATTGGAAATCTACATTGACCATATTGGTGTCAATTTTGTTATACACAAATACATTTTCCCAAATGCTAGCTTGGCAGAAATGATGAACCATGTCATAACTGACTATTCAAGTGAAAATGAAGGCATTATAAGGCAGGAAACACAAAATGATTACACTTCCGACCAAATGGTTGAATGGGCGGAACAAGAACACTTTGAATACGAGGAAACCAAGGTATCATGTCCGAAGATAGATCTAAGCTCTATGTTGATTCACAACAATAGATCAAAGGAAGAATCATTCAGATGTATCATTTCAGAAGAACAAAAAAGACAACAAGAAGAATCACTAAGCTATCTACATCAAATGCAGAAACGGAAGAATAAAAACAAGTTCAACAACAACATTTGAAGAATCATTTGTACTAATATTCATGTAACTCAATATGTATTAACAATGTCTTTTCAATGTACACTTTTTGTTCCTCTCTTTCTTAATTAAAACAAGTGAATGACAGTTGATAAAGACTTATCAATGAAAATGTCAATTATCACTTATAAATGTACGATATATGTCAGTGTTTTTTGACTATTTCAGTATCGTGACACAGACTTCACATTCTATTTCCCCTATATCAACTATGCTATCATCTACAATAGAAACTTGTCTCTCATACACACACTTCTACTCTCCAGTAACATACTACATGGCTTATGAAGAAAATGAGACACGTCAAGCAATTGTTTTAAAACTACAAAGGGAGATTCAAGCTGAGGAAACACTAGCACATCAATTGTTGTGCAACTTAACACGTTATACAGAGGAAATGCATATCCGTTCGTTACAAATAACAAGGTTGCAAACTATGCCTACAACAAGCCATAATACCTACGGATTACATGCTTTACTAATGACACTTGAAGCGGATATCCGTACCACAAACATCATTCTACGAACAAGATAACAATTGTTGAGGAGCATTTCTGCAAAGCAAAACTTTGTTAACAATTACATGGCAATATAGATTATAAAATTTTGTTGTTAAATTCCACAAGGCCAACCATGTGTGTTCCTATTGTTTGCTGTTGTTTTGTTTCCAGTTGTGTTAAATAAGGTTGCCAATCAAATAGATTGTATGTGGTTTAATTGCTATGTATAAGTTTTTTCAATATATTATGTGAATCAATTACTTTTTATTCATAATGCATAAAAAAATACTCAATCAACATGCTGTCTATCACTGCACATTTCACGTGATTTATGACATGATTTGACAACACACATTTTTTAACTGTAACATATAAGACAACTCAATGACAATGCTGTCTATCACTTCAAATTACACGCGATTTACTAAATTATCTGACAAGTAATTTTCTATAAACAGACACATATTTTAAGCACTCTTACTCACAAACATTTTTATCATTCACACAACTTATTAATTTTATCTTTTCATTTTCTACCATGGCTAGTAACCCAGAAAACATTAGGTTAACTGTCCTTATAAAACTACAAGAAGCACTTGATGAAGAAGCTATTTTGGAGGAACAAATGTTAGCCTTGATGCATCGCTTTGCTAATAGGTTTATGGATCGTAGGGTAGAAATTAACAATCTAATGGTATTGCACGATCACCCACTTATCGATTACGGTAAGTACGCCCTAGGATGCATGACAGGGGCCGACATGAAAAAGTGTGTTGAATTGAAAGGCGTTAGGGATAAGTTGCTAAGGAGCATGGAAGAAAAGCGACAGTTGATTACGAACTACAGAGACATGTAAAAGCATTATTGCTTAACACCAGTTTGCTAACCATGTATGTCATTGTGTGTTGTTGTTTTTATGTTTTCATATCGTCTAAATAAGGTTGGCCATGTACTCTACTAGAGATCTGGTGATTCTCATGTTGTAATGCTTTTTAATGACTACCGTTAACTTTTATGCTTTCAATTCAACTTTTATAATTGCAAAAATATAGGTTTAAAATTTTTTCAATTTTTTTTAACAAAATGACCAACTGACACACTTTGCACCATCGTATCTTATGCATATTAAAACTAATTTTAGTAAATTTTGATTCATTAAGTAGAGCTCATCAAAGACTACACAGATAACCAAATAAACAATTTTAAATAAAACATTTGAGTATCCAAATACGTATGCAAAAATGCCCGAGATCTTGAATTTCAATAAACAAAACATGGTATACCCTAAACCCTAAATTTATACCTCACAAGACTTGGAAAAAAAACAAAATAATCACATGTAAATCGCGTCCTACCTCGCGCGATCCACATTTTATTTATTTATTTATTTTTTATTATTCTCACGAACCAATAAACCTGCGACACGTATGCAAATGTAGATCGCGTTTGATGTCACGCGATTCAAAAGGTCATATTGAAAAAAAAAATTATGTCAGGGTTATTTCTAGATCACACGTATTACAATTGGTTACTGCGAAAAAGTTCGCTTTAGTATTTTAAGAAGTATTAGCAAGGCAATGTAGTTATTTATCAAAAGGTGAGTTGCATATATATCCCTCCAAAGCTTAATAATTGCATACACATCATATCTAATCTAATAATTACATATATATCCCTATCAAACATAAAAAATCCATACATATCTAGAATTTTAATTTATATATAATTAGAACTTCTAAATTCATACGAAAATCTATTTTATTTTTATTTTTAATCTATTCTAAACCTATTTTATTTTTAATCCACTATTATACCTTCTTATTTCATATGACAATTATCCTTCTTCAACTGTTTTGTAAATACAAAACATAAAAAATAAATTTTGCTCAGTGTTATTTTAACACTATCTAAAAGACCCATGAAATTCACAGGTATTTTAAAAAAACATCGAAAACAGTAGTTAATATCTTGCTTGTTACGAAGTTGGATGCTAAAGGTAATATAAAATTGCTATTAATTAAAAAAGTCATATCAAGCACAACAATCAAATAAACGAATAAGAACATAACAATCTTGAATCTTTTTTTCTTCCAAATGTGAGTTACAACCAAATATACGTATGATCACAAATTGTGCTGCACTGCTTTGCACATCACGTTGTTTGTGGTATCCGTGAGGTTTCTATCTTCGTCACAATCCTTTTTTGCTTCGTACGTGAGATGCAACCATATATAATTTTGACATGTGTGAAAACCTTCAAGGTAAATATAAACCAACTTGCCCATGAATTGATTGTGCCTAACTATTTTTTTATTATCATAGAGAAATAACACACAAAGGAGCTGCAAACCATTACTATCTTTATCGACAACCGATAATCAAGATGATGAGAATTTTATCCTTGCAATAATAAGTACTCCATTTACCAAATTTTAATGATTTATATGTCTTAAAAAGTCCCTTAAAATTAAAAATTATACAACTCATAAAACATTATAAATCGATGAATGAAGTATGAAAACCGAACATATGGATGAGTAAAGGAGTTTTACTTAATAGCCAATTTTTATTGTTTTTAAATTACCAACTCAATTAGTAAGTGTTACCAAGATTTCACATATAAGGTAAAATTATTTGCAGTTTTAACATGTAAGTATGATTTTTGTGTATTTGCAGTTAAGGTATAATTATTTACAATGAAAAACCGAGGTTGAAAGTGCTTTAGAAAAATCAAAGTACTTGTTAACCTTATTGGAACACGACATGTTACAGGTTCTGCAAAATTAACCATTCAGCCACCTTATTGATCATCTACCTGAGACACTTTCCATAACCGAGATACTACCAAACTTCTTCCTCCTCTATGATCATGACAGATCTAACAACGATGGACACATTACCCAACTTGTCATGAGTAATTTTTTATGGGAAAATTCTTAAAAGGCCCTATGCCTTTAGAAAAACAAGTAAAACAAGTAAAACATGGGGCTATAAACTCACCTCGATGATGTGGAACAATTGGCAGAAATGCACATATTAAGCACAGCACAAACGGAAACCGAAACGGCTCGACCAAGGAGTTGCGGTTTATCCTAACGACTATGACCCACTAGCTTAGGATGATGTATTTGGGTTTTCCGATGGATGATTACATCAACGCGACACGTTGATAAAGATTTAGATTTCAAGTTGTAATAGTTTGGTGGTTGGTTAAATAAAATAAATCGAAAAGTAAACGCAAAGTATGTAATATATTCCGTATTACATATGGACAATTGAACAAGTATATAATTCATATCGTGAATTATATAACAAGGACAAACAACCAAAAGAATAATACGAAGTGTATATAATGCGCGACATGTATTATATATGAAAATAAAATAAAAGTATATAATACCTTGCCAGAGTAGTATATACTAAAGAAACGAGAGAAACTAATTAAAACCACAAATTCGACATGTGTACGGAAAAAATCACACATATAAGTTAATAAAGAGTCATTGTTATAAAAGTAACGCACGTTTTATAGTTGAGAATTATGTAAACGATGTTTCAAAGCTTTTACAAAAGTTATAACTTTATCTTCTAGTCGGGAATTATAAAATAATATTTTATAATTTAGTATTTCGTTTTCTTGACGGGTTGTAGCTAAAATAGTTGTCTCATTTGTAAAAGTATAGTTCTCGTAATGTCATCCATCACCTTGAAGGTTATGTGAGTACGCGTATTGCATCGGGAATTATTAAGTAGGATGATTTATAATTTATTTATTTGAAAGGATTGGGACGCCTCTTCAGTTAAATAAATAAATTATAAATCACCGAACCATAAGTTTATCATTTCTTACTTACATAAATTTGGACGCTTCTTTATGTAAATAAGAAATTATAAATGAGTGGGCTTAATGGTATCCGATATGACACGAGTATGAACCTGAAATCGATAATCATCAGAATCCGTTAAAAGGGTCTAGAGACACAATCGTGTCTTGCCACTCAGCAGAATCTTAAGGCCTCACTTGGAACTACCTTATCTCATTCTTAAGTTGTTACTTTTGCGATTGTAATTCCTTGCGATCGTAAACTGTTCGTGGAACTAACAGACTTGTTACATACTTGAGTTAATGGAGTTGATTCGTCCTCAAGCTAGCGACTGAGTACCATGATCCGCCGTCTATCGCATAAGCTCTTCCGCGAGCTCCTCCCATTTGTTAAACTTTATTCTGGGAATATTGTTTCTCGAAATGTCCTCATTCTCGGCATCCCATCACCAATTGTTATAGTCTTGACGTTATGGTCGCTGCTGTTGGGTCCTGGAGCGGTCCCGACTGATGCAACTTTATCCAATAGGTAATGCAACTCCCCTTAAACGAGATAAACACCTATCAACGAAACAGATAGTTGGACTATTCATTTCGGGCCACTAGTAGGAAGACTTAGGTCGCGATACATCCTAGTACTGCCAAGTAAGTTGGGTACTTACATACATAAGCCACGTTGATATGAATCATCGAACATTACAGATAGTAGAAACGAGACTCCGTCCTCGGACATTTAGAGACTTATACAAACATACTCACGCTACTACACCTTCTTCTTGAGGTTTTCACTATAATGATACTTTCCCTATAACGCGGTTATACCAGTCATAAGATCTGTAATTGTAACATCCGAGAATTTTCGAATTTAGAATGACGATGTCAATCTTTGACTTTTTGGGTCTGACTTGACTTATAAGAACGATCATCTAAATCACGTTTTCACGACTCGGACTCTAAAGCAATTTGATGTGGAATGACATTCCTGACAACTTTTTAGTTTTGCCCGAGACCTGGAAACGAGCCGAAAAGGGCTAAAACAGCACCGCAAACATTATTCGAACAATATACAACGCGGACACACAAAACAATTAAATTTGTTTTTAATTATCAGTATTTATTTAATAAAAATATTAAATAAATTATTTATCATTTTTAATTAAAAGCGTTTTTGAAAACGCGACTATTCGAGTTGAAATTCATTTTTTATTTCGGACGGAGCGAAACCGGTTCACAAAATGAATAACAGATATTTTATTTAATGTTATAAAATATTTCTGAAATATTATCAAATAAATACTCATTTTTATCAGAAAAATGATTATAAAAACAATGGCGCAAGTTTCGAGATTTGAATCGGTCGTTAAGTCCGCATCAAATGTTCCCGAACCGATATTTATAAAAGTATAATAAAAATGTTACGCTTTAAACCCTCAACTTATTAAATTTGTCACTTTAGTTTAATATATATATAAATCTTATACAAATTTCATTTCATTTCCATCTTTTAATACACACACAATTTTTATACTCTCTCCCTCTCCACCTTCTTCTCCGGCGAGACCCTCCCCACCGCCGGCCACTGTAGCGCCGCCGCCGGAAAACTTTTCCGGCGGGATTTTTCCGGCAAGACCAAAAAGGCTCCTCGTGGGCCGATCTACTCGATCCCCACTACCACTCTCTCTCACGCGCCATTTACCACCACCACTCAACCCACCAAACCACCACCGTCATCACCACCATCTCAATCTCCTCGTCGCTCTCTCCACAAGGGTGCAACCGGTTTGTATGTTAACAAAAAGGGTGCGTTTGGGTTGCGTAAAAACAGAAAACAAAGAGTGCGTTTGGCTGTTTGCAACAGCCGAGTGTGTTGGTTTAGCATGAGGCTCGCACCAGGGTGCGTTCGGGTTTAAAGCACAGAAGAAGAGGTGCGTTCGGTGTTGTATCTTTATCACAACAGCCGGGTGGAGCGTTTGGTTGTAAAACACCCGAAAAGGGTGCGTTTCGTGGGACAACGGGGTCGGGATGGGGGTTTAGCAGCCAACAAGGGCGGGTTTGGTTTGCAACAAGAAATGGGTTTCGGTTTGGGTTGTACACCATCAAAGGGTCCGTTTGGTTGTAATAAATACCCAAGAAAGGGTGCGTTTGGTCCCGGTGGTTTATCACCAACGAGGGTGAGTTGGGTTTTCACCCAAGACTAGTAGGGGCGTATGGTGTAATATAACAGGCAAGACCCGGAGGTGTTTTTTATTATTAAACCTTTAGGGTGCGTTGGGTTGGGTTATGAAACAAAAGGGTGCGTGAGGTTTAGCAGCCAACAAGGGTGTGTTGGTTTGCGGGTTTCATAGCCGGGAGGGTGTTTGGTTTGGGTCGGGTTTGACAGCCGGGACAGCCACGAGGGTGGGGGTTTGTTTGGTTAAAAATCGCACAAGGGTGCGTTTGGTTGTAACAGCCAACGCCTAGGGGTGCGTTGGCGGTTATAAATATAAAAGGGGCGTGTTGGTTTGTTTTGGTTTAAACAGCAAATGCCGGGGCTGTTTGGTTTGGCTGCGAAAGCCGGGATGCGGCGTTTGAGTAGTTTTGACAAACGCACCGAAATAAAGTGAGATTGTTTCACGAAAAAATATATAAATTGTTTCATTTAAACGATTTATATATACGTAATAAATCCGTATAACTTGCGCGTTCTAAGTAAAATACACAAAAATAATAAAACGGGGAAAACGTGATATTAATGTAAAAAGAGATATTGGATATATCTGAGACGAGAGTTGGACAAAAAAATGGACCTTGACACCTTTTATACCGAATAATAAATATCAAAAATCGAAACATAAGATTCGGAATTCGAGACTTTGAAAAGTTAGACTTTGGTTTATAAAATATAACAAATTATATTTTTACGGACGTTTTGATATAAAACGGACTCTAACTCCCAATAAAACGAAACAACTAGGAATCGAAATCAGAATATACACTTTATTTTTATAAAATCGGTAAGATTTAATAAATATTAAAAATGAACAGATTTTATAGTATTAAATGTTATGGATCACTTACGATTCCGTTTCAGCCTTCGCGAAACACAGAAGTTGTTTCGTACTGGCATTTTAAATTTGGCCGCGAGGCTTATTCGTACTTTATATATAGAGATATAGTTCTATTGACAGAAAATTGTATATTATTCAAAATATACTCCAGGGTTAAGGTTTAAAGAACGCCAAGTGAAATTCTCATCACATGTCTATATGACTGCATGAACAATAAAAAATATGTATGATTTCATTCATCGATACATGTACGCATCGTTGATCGTATTTATTTCGTGAAGGGTTATAATCGAGTTCGACATAATTATAAGGTCATGGTCGGAATCGTTGCAAGATATCCAGATGTGATTTAATTGGATTACTTGAATCGTGGTCTATAATCAATGTGAGTATCATGTGAGCCACCGCTTTTTTCAATCTTTTGAATGTTTTATAACCCCGCGAGGGGGATACATCTTGTCTACAAATTCTTATACTTGGTTATCTTTATCACATGTGATTGTTTTAAAGATTTTGTGAGTTAATAGCCCCACGTTTTACTCGTTAACATATATTGGGTGAGAACATGCTTGTTTACAAATGCATTTACAGGAGTTTGTTTACGAATTGGTTTTACATACCTTATTTGCCATAGTTCGCTATGGGCTACATTATTAGACCAATTCATTTTTGTCACAAATGTCAGGACTTTTAACATTTGAAATAACTATCGGATTATCTAGCTTAATTGAACTGATAGCAATAAAACTTCACTGCTCCGGGTGTTCATTGGAGGGGACACCGGTAACGGAAGTAACATATTTTTACATACTAACTGTGCCCGGTGTTCTTGGAGAGGGACACCGGTAACGGATATATTACGCATTACATTAGCTTATTACTGCCTGGGTGGTTCTTGAGGGACACCGTAAAACGGGTAGTATATATAACGCATTAATTGTATCCCTGCCCAAATTAAGGGTAAATACAAGTCTACGTCACACTAGCGTCATGAACTGTAAAATCACTTTGGGAGGGTGAGCGCGAATGTAATGAAAAAGAACTATACGTATGTGGATTCCCTGTTCGGGAGATTAATCGATCACATTGGTACACGAACATTATAGATCTATTCGGATTACAACACCCCCGTTCGTGTGATATAGCTATCACCAGTAAAACGAAACGTTATACCATGACGGATCATGATTGGGGACTACAGGGCCCACCCGACACTTACATCACTTGAACATTTTGGTGACATTACATCTGTCAAGCATTCTTTATAAAAACATTGGGATAAATTTTGTACTTATGTTGACATAAAATGTGACATGATCTTTATAAATCTTGTAAATTTTTAATAGTACTGTATTATACAGTGGATTTACATTTATATTTAAACTAATCTATGAGACTCACCAACTTTATATAGTGTTACACATTAAGCATGTTTTTCTCAGGGTGATTAGATGCTTAGGACAATTTGATGTGCCTTGTAGTCCTTTAATACCAAGCTTTTTCATTGTGATGCAAATTATGGGACAAATGTTTGTAATTAAATTCAGAATTTTAATGAATAACAAATGTTATTCATACAAACGACACCTAGAGGTCGTTCTCTTGTATCTATTGCTGTGTATTACGAAGTAACACCCCATTTGGTATTCCGCTGCGTTGTATGTGATTTTTGGGGGTGTTACAGTAATGATATATTTTGAGATACCCATTTTGATGGATTAAATATCCTGGACAAACCTAGCCAAATTTTTTTGGTAGATTGAGAAGTGTAGAAACACCAAATTTTGCTGAATAAAGTTATCAACGTCTTGTTTAGAACGAGTTATTAAACCTTAAGTTTTTCCTTGGTCACACAATCGGATAACACCAATTTAATCTCGGGACGAGATTTCTTTAAGGGGTAGGTACTGTAACATCCGAGAATTTTCAGAATTTTAAAGGAGATATAAGTTATTCCTAGGTTGATTTATCAAAAACGAGCAACTAAATCACGTTTTCATTATTCGGACTCTAAAGCAATTTGATGTAAAACGACATTCCTGACAACTTTTTAGTTTTGACTGAGACCTGGAAACAGTCAGAAGGTGACTGAAATGCCCTCGCAAGATTTTAGAATCAAGAACGAGTACAAGTCATAAAAATAAAAAATAACATTATAATTAATCAACGTTTTTATTAAATAAGAATATTTAATAAATTATTTAACATTTTATTCAGTGACGTTTGTTGAAGACGCAAATATTCGAGTAAAAGGATCATTTTACGGACAAGTTTATCGGAAATATACAAAATAAATAATAAACGTTTTAAATAAATTTTATAAAACGTTTACGAAAAGTAGTCGAGTGAATACTCATTTTTATCAGAAAAATGATTTGGAAAACAATGGCGCAAGTTTCGAGAGTTGAATCGTCCGTTAAGTCTTTCAAACGAGTCCCGAACCGATACGTATCGAAACTATACTAAAAAGTTACAAAATGAACCCCATACTATTTAAACTTGTCACTTTAGTTTATATATATATATAAACTTATAACATTTATTTCATTTCCACCACATACATACACACACACCTCAAACTCTCTCTCTCCCTCCCCCATTATCCGGCCACCACCCCTCCGCCACCACCGTCGCCGGATTCCGGCCACCACCGCGCTGCCGCCGCCGAAAAACTTTTCCGGCGGACTTTTCCGACGAAATCTAAAATTACTCCTCATCACCGGATCTACTCGATCCCTACCACCACTCGCGGCCACGCGCCGTTTTCTTCCCCCTCCCCCTTTTCGACCGACGACAGCCACCACCATAGGGGCGTTCGGTGTATGGTTTGCACCTAGGGTCCGTTTGGTGTTACTCGGTAACCAACAGAAAGGGGTGTTCGTTGGTGGTTATTTCATCCCCGAGACCACCACCATGGGTGGTGTTCGGTCATAACCACCGCCGCCACAGCCGCACCCTGGCGGTGCCGGCTCGTGGTGGTTTGCGTCCGGTTTAAGTTAACACAAAAGGGGTGGGTTCGGGTTTTACACCGACAGGGTGCGTTTGGGTCCGGGTAAAAACACCACAAGGGTGTTTGTCTCGGTGACAGCCCACCCGCAAGGGTGTTCGTTTCGGTTGCAGCCCACCCAAAAAGGGGCGTTCGGGTTGGGTTATAAAACGCGGCGGGTGCGGTTGGTTTGGTTGTTCGCCGCAAGGGTGCGTTTGTTTTGGGTGGCAGCCACCCGACAAGGGTGCGTTTGGCTGTGACAGCCCACATAGGGCGCGTTTGGTTGTCTCGCACCACGAGGGTACGTATGGTTCGCGGGTTAGCAGCTAGGCTGCGTTTGGCTCAACAGCCACCGAGTAGGGTGCGTTGGTTTTTATATAGAAACAAGAAAGGGTGCGTTTGATGTTGACAGCCACCAGGGGTGTTTGTGATCACTGTTTTAGTGCCGAATAGGGTGTGTTTGGTTGCTGTTTTAACAGCCGAAAGAGGGTGATAATATCACAAAGGGCGTGTTTATTTTGGCAGCCACCACGACCCACAAGGGTGCGTGGGGTGTCGGGTCAAACCACCAGCAAAGGGTGCGTTTGGTTTTGTTTATAGAAACAAGGGTGTGTGTGGTTTGTTAACAACAGCTAGGGGGTTTGTTTGTTTGGCTGTCACACAGCCGGGATACGTTTGGTTTCGTGGTTTATCACCACACGGGGTGCGTCGGGTTTGGGTTGGTTTGGGTTTCGGGTCAGCCGCAAAGGGTGCGGTCGGGTTGTGGGTTAACAACCGACGACGGGGTGTCGGGTTAGGCTGTGGGACAGCCGGGGACAGCCGGGGCGTCGGGTTGTTTGGTCGGGTTTGGTTTGCAACGGAAATGGGTGCGTTTGTTATTGTGACACCGAAACGGGTGCGTTTGATTGTGTTGACACCGAAAAAGGGTGCGTTTAATTTAAAAGTATTCGATTATTTCGTTTATATTATCGATAAAATGTATATGTGATGAAATCTGTTTAAACTTGCGACGTCTAAGTAAAATGTGATATTAATATTTAAAACGGGATTGATAATAATGTATAAGCGATACTAGATATAGTTTAGACGAGTTTTGAACTAAAAACGGACTTTGGCGCGTTTTGTAACGAATAATTAAGAGCAGAAAACGGAACATGGGATTCGGGATTCGAGATTTTGAAAAGATCGATTTTGGTTTACAAAATATAATGAATTATATTTTTATGGACGTTTAGACATAAAACGGGACTTTTAACTCCCAATAACGAAGAAACTGGAGTGAAATCGGAATATACACTTTAATAGAAAATAAGTTATTTTTAATATATTAAATCTGACAGATCTATTAATTAAACGATTTGAGCACTTTCGAGTCCGTTTCAGCCTTCCGGCGAAACACGAAAGTTGTTCGTAATGACATTTTACTTTGCCGCGAGGATTGTCTGTTTTAAAAATTAAGATATAGCGGGTCAAAACTAAAGGTCGGTTAATATATTATTTCAATTAATAGTTTTAAGATCATTATTCGGTTCTAAAAACGGAAGGTCTAAAAATAGTAACTTTCTTTAAATATTAGAGATAAGTTATATTGGACGGAAAATAGTATATATACATAAAATATACTAAGGGTTAAGGTTTAAAGACGCGCAAGTGGATTTCTCATCACATGTATATATGTATGTATACATATTAAAATATGTATGATTTTCGTCGTTACGATGTACGCATCGTTGATCGTATTTAATACGTGTATCATAATAGAGCGACATAATTATAGGGTCGTGGCCGAGATCGTTGCAGATTCGGTTGTGATTTATTTGGATTATTTGATCGTGGTCTTTGATCAAGGTGAGTTTATAGCCTCATGTTTTACTGGTTTTACATATATTTTTAGGGTGAGAACATGCTTGTTTACAAATGCATTTACATGATTGTTTACAAATTGGTTTACATAGCTCGCTATGTGATACATTACTTGACTTCATTTTTGGTCACAAATACATACTTTACATTCGAAATGATTGTCGGATTACGATTGGATTGGCGCCTGCGGGGCCAACAATCATTACTGCCCGGGTGTTCTTGGAGGGAACACCCATGATGGGAACACATTATTTGTATTACTGCCCGGGTGTTCTTGGAGGGAACACCCATGAGGGGGAATACACATTGATTTTAAAATCACTGCCCGGGGTGTTCTTCGGAGGGGACACCTTTAGTGGATGGGTACATAACTAAAAAAAGGTCTACTTCACAGCGTCTATGAACTGTAAATCACTAGGAGGCGTGAGCGCGAATGTTATATTAAAACAGATCTATTTGGGATTGATTATCCCCTGTTCGGGTGATTAGCTATCACTGGCAAACGAAACTTTTATATAACAATTTGTCTGCGCGCATGTTATGAAATAGATCTATTCGGGATTGACAACCCCCGTTCGGGTGATTAGCTATCACTGGGAACGAACGTTATAACATGTCGGATCACGTTGGGACTACAGGGCCCCCAACAAATACATATGAATTCTTACTGTTATATTAGTGCATCAGTTTCACGAGCTTAGAGTAATCGTAAACATTGTTTTATACTCACATGGATATTTACGTTGCCTTGAATAAAGTGGCAATACATACTTGAAACATTTTGGTGACATTAAATTGGTCATGCATTCTTTATAAATCTTTGGGATAAGATTGGTACTTTTGGTGACATAAAATGTGTCGTGCATTCTTTATAAATCTTTGGGATTTTTACATGGTACTGTGATGATACAGTGGACAAATACATTCATTTGAAACTTACATTCATATTTAAACTAATCTATGAACTCACCAACTTTAATGTTGACACTTTTAAGCATGTTTTTCTCAGGTGAATTAGATGCTTGGATTATTTGATGTGCATTGGAGTCTTTACATTCAAGTTTTTCATGGTGATGCAATTATGGGACAACTATTATTTTGATTTCAGAAAATCAACGAGATTGTTTTACAAACGACACTTTTTAGAGGTCGTTCTCTTGTATCTAGCGCTGTGTATTATGAAGTAGCACCCCATGTGGTATTCCGCTGCGTTGTCATATTTTTGGGGGTGTTACACGCACCCTTACGGTATTCCTGCTCACCCAAACACACCCTTACGGTGTTTCTGCTCACCCAAACACACCCTTATGGTGTTAAACAGCCAACCAAACGCACCCCATGTGCGTTTCTGCCAAACCAAACGCACCCTTGTGCGGTTTATGAAAACCAAACGCACCCTAGTAGGTCTAAAAAGAACCAAACGCACCCTTGTGGCGTTTCGGTTAAACCAAACGCACCCTATGTTGGTGGCTGTGAACAAAATCAAACGCACCCTTGTGGACTGAGGACAAAACAAAACGCACCCTTGGTGGTGGTTTAAATCCACACGCACCCTTGTGGTGGTTTAAAAACAAACGCACCCTTGTGGTTGCTGCCGTATGGCTGTGGTGATGGAGATGGTGGTGGTGCGTGGTTGTGATGGGGTGGTGACGATGGGGCTGCGGTGGTGAGGATGGCAGCGGGGGTGGTGGCAGGCGATGGGGATGGTGGGAGATGTGACGGCTGGGGTGACAGCCGTGGTAGCGTTAGCGGTCGATGGTTGGTGATGGGGAGATGACATGGAGATGATGACGAGGTGATGAGATGTGACGAGGGAGGTGGTGGCCGGCGATGGGGATGGTGGGTGATGGCGTGGCATGTGGGTGATGATGTTGGTCGTGGTGGCCGGCTGTTGGACTGGCCAGAGGTCGCCGAAAATTGAGAGAGAAAGGGCTAGGTTATATGTAAAAAAATGAGAAGAAACCCTATCTCATTCCTTTATATACTATAAAGTTTTTAAAAAAATGTGGCAAGTCTCAAATAGTTTAGGGTAATTGTTGTAAATATTACTAGAAGGACCAAATGTGTAATCTTTTGTAAAATATTGGTTCGGGACTCGTTTAAGCTAGTTAACGGACGATTCAAAACACGAAACTTGCGCCATTGCATTCCTAATGATTTTTCCATGAAATATGAGTATTTACATGCTAGTTTTCATAAACGTTTTAGAAAATTATTTAAAATGTTTATTATTTATTTGTGTAACACGATTAAGCTTTGTTAAAAAAAACTTTAACTTGAATATCCGCGTTTTAAGACAAACGTCATTGAATAAAATGATCAATAATTTATTAAATATTTTTATTTAATAGAAAGGTGATAATTAAATATAATTTAATTATTTTCGTGTCGGTACGCGTTGTTCTCGTTTCTAAAATTTTGCGAGGGTATTTCGGTCATTTTCTGCTTGTTTTCGGGTCTCGGACAAAACTAAAAAGTTGTCCAGAATGTCGTTTTACATCAAATTTCTTTAGAGTCCGAGTCGTGAAAACGTGATTTAGCAGGTCGTTTTTGATAAGTCAACTTAGGAATAACATATATCTTCTCGTTTTCAAGTCAAATAAGTTAAAAATAAATTTGCACATGAGAGATATGTAATTATAAATATGATTTATTATTTAAATATGTTCTGAAAAATTACCGGTTACACGGTAATCGTTTTTATGTGAAAATAAAAGATCAAAAGTCAAAAAGTCAAGTCGGACCCGAAAAGTCAAAGGGTAAAATAATCATTTAAAATTTCAAAAATTGCTGGTTGTTACAGTACCTACCCCTTAAAGGAATACCGTCCCGAGATTCGATTCTTGTTAACCTATTGTGTGATCAAGAAAAGATTTCCGATTTAACAACCAGTTTTTAAACATGGTGTTGATAACTTTAGTCAGCAAAATTAGATGTTTCGACACTTCTCAATATACCAAAATTTTAGGCTAAGTTTGACCAGGATATTTAATCTATCAAAATAGGTATTTAAGAAAAATATCATTACAAGTTTTATGGTTGGTATAAACGTGTTATGAAGAAAGCCTCTTAATAGTGAACACATCAAAGGAGAAAGTGTAGTCGCGTGGGTATGTCTGTATAAAGTTTTAAGTGTTCCAAGACAGAGTCTAGTTTCTGATATCTATAATGTTTGATGATTTACATCAAAAAAGGTTT
>BQNB010017303.1:39058-70178 GCA_026074375.1 Tanacetum coccineum | reverse complement strand
CTGATGAACAAAGAGAAAAATAGCAATTGTTCAAAAATAAAAATGAAAGAATAAAATAAAAGTTTGTTTGTTCAACATGATAGACTATAGACTCATACTTGTTATATAACGAGGGGGTTTGCCCGCGCTCCGCTGCGGGGCGTTTGCAACCCCCTCTCCGCTCTTCAAACAAAATATTATAGATAGAAACTGAACAGTTTGTAACAAACAAAATATAGTAATAGCAATACTCCAACCAACAAATAAGTTTGTATACATACATTTGAATGACTATGATATGACAATGCAATATATAGAAAACACAATCGAAAAAGAAAAAAAGAGAGTAGCATACACCCGTCTTTCGGCGGGAAGATCAAGTGGCATTCGTTGTAATTTGTGCATTATTCCGCATTTACCTGCATTTAGCAAAACATCACTAAGTCGTGGAACAAAATATATAGAATCTGAAAAGAAAAAAGTAGACGTGGCAAAAACGCGTGTTGAGCAGGCTGATTAAGTAACATCTTGAAAAAAATTGTGTCAACACAATCAATACTATAAAAGTATAAAGACCAAAATAGGCTGAAGATTTGTGTTGCACTTTTTAGCAGTAAAGACATACCTCTATGCTGCTGGCTACGGTGGGGAAGAATGTGTTATGCCTTTCTCGAAGATCATCCTAAACATTGGTATCAAAACATATTGCGAAGCAAACCTGTAAAGAAGAATTGCAAATTATATTCAGAAGTAATGCGTCGAATATAGGTATTTCATATCAGATTTATATATTGCTACGGTTAAATCGACACATTTATAGATAATAGGTTGATGAAAATGGGTTTGAACCGGTTTTAGTACCATAATTGCTTTCAGCCAAATTCTCAAGACAATTGAATATCGCTTGTGCCCCAAATGCTAAGCCTCTTAGAGTCTGAGGCCTACAGATTATAACTATCAACAAAATAATTAAAACTTTTGAACAGCTCTTAGGAACCCTTTGTACATACGGAAGAACCGCTAATATAGGTTTGATAAATAGTTCGTGTGGTACCTGATCGTAGAACACCGTCGACACTTCCGCCTCAACTGTGTTAACCGCACAATCAATCGCCCCTTCATCACTCTATCCTTTATCACATCCACTGGATTCGACAAAATTGCAGGTGCAAACCCTGCTGCAAGACTCACTCGCATATGTCCCCAAGCCATTTTTCATCACACCTTTTTTCTAATATCGGTTCCTGTATCCGATCATATAACGCAAGCTAGGACGCTGACACGATCATTGCCCGCCTGAACTTTAACTCGAACTGTATTCACATGTTGCAGCGCCTTAAGCCATCTGCTAAAAAAATGTATAATTTTTATTAGACTTATCCTAAAAAAAGTAGCATGGTACACATACTACGTGACAAGATACCAAAGTCGGGTGACAAAATTCAGGGCTCTAGAGTTCCATAACTATATTGAAGAAAATATTCAGAAAATATTCATAATCGATTTGGTCAACTTTATGTTTCAGTGTTGTATGCCACTAAAAGTTAACAAAGATCAAGTTGAATGGTCATATCACCTGTATATGTTATATATGCATCTGTCAGATATGACATATATGCATGTCAAAAGAGCTACAGGGGACTCCATATTTTAATCGGGTTCATAATTTTAAAGTCAGTGGAAAATTTGCAGAGATTATGCTATTGAAACTTTAGACAAACAGACAATATGAGCAGACTCCATATAAGAACAACTTCACATACACATATAACACACTAATAGAAAAAAAGAAAAGGAAACCATCCATCTTTCTTAGACTAATTTATTAGGCCTCCTTGAATCCATAAAAAATAATGATGCTCTTCCTTTTCAACCTCATCTCTTTCAATATTTTTTACCTAAACACGTGTTGTATCAGTTATTTTTGTTCCAACGGGTCCGAATTAAACCATGTCTAGAATTAAGAGATGAGATGAAGAAAGTGATGGAAAATAGTTGATAAAATGATTTTGGTCCAACTTGGAGTATACGGTTCAAAAATGCACCATCCATATATACTTATAGTGAGCACGTAGGTAGCAGCCTAACCCAAACACACCTCACCCTATTTTTTAGTAACCTGATCCCAACATATCAAAAGTGTACGATAACCTAATATACATATTAAGTGTGTGCCTAAAAAACCTAATGTTAGGTTTGTACTTTCTAATTTCGCGACCAACTGACACATGATCATAGTAGAAATTTTCTCAGACACATGTCTTGTGTAACGAAAACATACATACTTTTGGGTCAAAAATCTTTGAATCACATCAACTACATAGAATACAAATATGCATAAATTATACGTCTAAATCATAAAACGCGTCGTAGTCATACATGTACCACGAACGAACTTATATGTAACTGTTTTATCAACTTTCTTAAACGATCAAGTTAGAATGACGCACACATTATCAAAACTGTCAATTGGAAATCGCGCACACATTTATCATTCATAAATAGAAATGCTCATAATTACATGTAGCTCTCTGACGCCCAACTGGACTGGTATCACATGTGGCAGAATCGTTAACAGCAACGCTATCCGCAACACCTAGTAAAAAAGAATGTGGAATATATAATCGAGCCGCAAAACATTAGTTAATAGACTGCTGGGTGATTAGGGTAAGCAAACAAACCTGTGAGCCCGGCCTGTGATATAGAATTCTTCGAAGAAATACGTGGTCTCAATGATAGGGCGATCATCTACAAAAGAACCGGCAGGCGCATATTAGTACCAGAAAACAGTGGGAGCAAAGAAAGCACAATGCTTACATAAAGAGCATGTCGGGTCACCAACTTTGCCAACAGAAGACCCCACCCATTGAAGAAGGCTGACACTACCTGAAGGGACTTGCAACTCCTTTGGGCGCGATAGAATGCAACACGAACTTACATTTTTGGTTCTTTTAATAGTAGGACTCTTTAAATATCACTTGTGTTCACAATGTATGAACAACGAGTGTAATTTGGAATTGTGTCCTAGTGAGATTTATTGAAAATCTCTTTTGGCTCTAGACTCAATGAGTGCGTTTTGGTTTTAGTAATCGGAGGCTGGAGCTGATTGCCACCTTTTCAATATCAACTAACTCGGAGTGAGAAAGTCAATAGATAACGTGTTTGTCTCCGTGAAAAATGAAACAAATGTCTTTTAAGAGACTTTGAGTAGTTGGGGAGGGTGGTGCATTGCATCATTGGGTCCATGATGACTATCTTTAATATCAGACAACATCTTAGTATTTTTTATAGCATATGTATTGACCCGGTTTCTACCTGAGTGTATGGAGGGCTTCTTTCTTTAGACCCTTTATCCTTACATTTCTTTTTCATTCTTCAACCTCTTTAATGCTTATCAAGACTTCATCACTAACACCTTGTTGGGTTTGTTCCAGTGCTAGCTCTGTCTTAGTTGGCATTATTCCCATTCTCACTTTACTCCTTTATATATATCATACCTAAGGACTTCTAATCTAACTATTGAAATGTCCCTGGGTAGATCTCTCCAGTTCTGACTAGATCATGGAACGAATACCTATCCTTAACCACCTTATATCTCCATAATAATAAGCACATGGTCGGTCTTTGGGTATTTCCATTGTAGCCATCAAAACCATTTGAAAAATCAACCAAGCCGCTTGTGATATAAATCAAAACATTTGCACCTTAACGGTTTCATCTTTTTATAAATGCTCCCCCTTCATATGTGTCTCGATATTCAAAAACATTTTGCACATAACAGGGAGGAGTCTACACTTCAGTCTTTTAAGATAACGTATATTAATTGCATATTTTAATCACATTTTCTCTTTTTATCAAAAATGTCAAATCATTTGATATTTTGGATATCAATTGATTTAAAACAGTTGGGGAGAAAAATGTTACTGATTAGCATGCTTATTAGGAACATTTTAATGCTCCCCCTCAATTAATAAGGGTATGATATAGTGTTGAATACATATTTTGAAATATTTTTGAATTTAATGAAAAATTCCATGGAAAAATTATACTCCGAAAAACATTATTATACTAAAGACTATTACCACTTAAAATATACATATATTCACAAGATTAAGAGATGAGACAGAACATGAACATGGATTAAGAACCGAGTATGACACAGTTATCACTGTCTTCCGATGCTCAGTAACGGTAGTCCGATCCCAAGTTTCCTTCCACAAACTAGACATTCCAAGTTCCGCATGATCCGTATTTCTAGTAGATGCTTGTCAATCAATTTTACCATGATGTATGTCTGATTCTGATCCTCGTCAATCCATTTTCTCTTTGGCATGTCTTTATTATATCCCAACTTAAAGTTTAGCAGCCTGTAATGGAGAATTTCATAAACAGACTTGAGCGTTCCGTTAGAAAACTTGTAAAGTTCATCAGCACGAATCAGACTCTTTTGTTTTCTTAAATTCAGATATACAACCCTTTCAAATTATATGATGTGGTGTATGCTTCTTTGTATGAGATTCCATGGAATTCCTTTTGTGGCTTGGTGACGTTGAGCTTTTTTTGATAACTCTCTACTCCAAGTTGTACATCCTTTGATCTTTTATTGAGGACGAGAGGCTACTATTGAACAATGCGTAGTGCCAATAATAGATTAAAATATGTCATCAACAAGGAGATCTGAAACAAGCTTGTTGTTGAACTTGTAGTAAAAGCATATTTCAATATCATTCAAATGAAGTCTTTTAAAATCACCTTCTTTGAACGTATATTCTTTCCGATCAGCTCTCCTTACCACTATCTCTTCCAAATAACCATAACCATATTGTTTATCAACCTTGACCCTGGTCACACTAAGAATCTTCATTGTGGAGTAGACGTCATATTTTAATATCCTGTTGATTTGAGATCTATAAAATAACAAACGTTTGGGACCCCAATGACAGATTACCAGTTCAGCATCCCTGTTGTAAGCCACTTTAACTAGACTCCACTTCCTTGGAATCATTTCTTCAATGAATTTCAATTCATACCTTGCAGTTTTTATCTTGGTGATCGATACAATATATTTCCTTTCTGAACTTCCTGTCTTCAAATATTCAAGATCATTGTTGAAAAAGAAATCAACTGGAATGGTAAGGTGACTTGGAGAGCCTTGCAGAGGTAGTGGCTTGCTCAAGTCATATGGGCATCTATCACCTTCAGGATTTGTCCAGTCAAGTTAATCTGTCTGAGCAATATAGCATTGATCCATGTTGTACTCTAGGTCAATGCTACTTTTGCAAGTTCCTTTGAGAAGCTTGTAGACAGGTCCTACTAAGTCTGCTTTGGTGATCTTGTCTAGCTTGAGACGGTTCATAGCAAACTTAGAGAAGTCAATGAGAGTCACCATCAGCACATCAAAGGTGAGTGAATCTTTCTAATCAGTCACCTGATCATTAAACCAGGTCTGTTCTGGTCCATCATCAATACTTCGGTCTTTGTTCTACTCTGGATCAGGAGTTTCTGGTCTGGGGGGTTGCTTGAACCAAGTGGATTTATCTTTCTTCGGATCAGCATCATCATGTGGTTTATCAGCATCATTTACCACATCATCTAGAATAGGTTGCTCTACATCCATTGTAGCCTCATGAACAGGTTCTTCTACTATTTCATCTGCATTCACAAATTTTCCAGTTGATGAAGGCTTGGATTGAGTTTTACCTTTAGAGGATGAAACATGACTTAGAATCCTTTCTTTTTCTACTTATCTTCTTCTCTTTGTCTGAACCAGCTGGAGGGTCATCACGGTGTCTCTTTCTTAGAATTTTATCAGGATTGGCTTCACCACTTGCAATGGCTTCATCAAGATACACTGAATTCAATAAATCATCGAATAACTCTTGATTCTTATCATGAGTCATGTAAGAGCGGATTTTGTCCATATTGTCAAAGAATATTTTCTTCAGCTCATATTTAGAGAGACTCAGCTGCTCTAGAAGAAGGTTAAGTAGGAGTGGAAGAGGATTAAGCAAGGAAGACTGGAGACTTTTAGAGCACATAATGAATAGTTCTTTCAATTCTAGGATTGACAAAATCAAAAACTACTTTAGTTACAAACTTGGGCAGTTGGTTCTTGACCTTGTTAATGACATTGGCTTGCACTGATTCTTTAGTAGCCTGATAGTGATCAACCTTAGACAAGGCTTCTACTTTATTTTCTAGTTCTAACAGTCTTTCAAGAATTGTTGGTGATGGATCGGGTACGGATATAACTGTAGCTTGAGCTTCTGTTGTTGTTGGTGGTTTTGGTAGTGGAGTTTGAGTTGTCTGTTGAGAAATCACTGATACAAGTACATCAAGTAATGAAGATGACAAAATAAGAGGGATTTCTTGTTGGATTTAAACATCTAACAAAGAATTTATCTCTGTGTCGGCAGTTTCTTTAACACTACCAACTAGAGAAACATCAGAGGAGAGATTAAGGAACTGATTACAGTAGTCAGATGATAGAGAAAGACTAGAGGTAGACAGTGGTAATTCTAGCTTCTCATTCTGTGTCACAGAGATAAGAGCTCCTGCTTTATCATCTTTACATGTATCAACTTTAGGGTGATCATCTTTATCAGCTTGGCCATCTCTAGCTTGCTCATTTTCAACTTTCACTTCTCCTAACTTTTTAGCATTAACTTTTTCTGCATCATCCATCTCTACATCTTCTTTCTCATCATCAACAACTTTACCATCATCATGCTTCTTATCGTCATCATGCATTTCTTCATCATCATGCACTTGTTCATTATATTGCTCATCATCAGTTTGTTCTTTTTCTTCCTTAATATGCATTTCTTCATCTGAATGCACTTCTTCTTTATTACCCATCTGTTTATCCGCCTTTTTACTTTCGACTGCTTCTTTCTCTGACTCAGTTCTTTCATCATCACTAGAAAGTATCACTTCTTCTTCATCAGATCCCAGCCATCATCTTAAGCTATAGACTTGCCTTTTAGCTCATCAGGAACCTTTGGTGTAATACCAGCTCCTTCACTTGAACATATGGATTTACCTTTTGGCTCATCTGAAACCTCTGGTTTAGAAACAGATCCTTCACTTGAGCCTTTGGGAATCTGTTGTAGAATATAGTCTTTTCTTCTTTTTGGTGTTCTCTTATTTAAGTTAAGACGTTCTTGTGCAGCTGCATTTGAAGAAATTCCTTTCAGCTTCTTATTCTTTTGACATTCAACCACATCTTTATCAACTTTTGAGGTTTCCTCCCTACCAATAACCAGACTAGCATGAGTTTCATGTAATCATCATTCTTCTTCGGCTATCTTTGCTTCAGTCAAACTCACTGATTTGCCTAACTATAGAGCTTCATCAGAGTCAAAGAGAATATTCTCCTCAGCAGTGATTGGGACTCTCTTCTTTAGAACACTCTTCTTCTTCTCTAGTGCAGGTGTAGCGGCCTGCTTACTCATCAAACCTTTTCCTTTACCTATTCCTTTCTTTGGAGGTTTAATGCCAGTAGATAAGGCAAGGTATGTCTGATAGGCCACTGAGTTCTTAATCTCATCATTCATCATCTCATCTGGAATATACATTCCATACACTTGTGTAAGTTCTCCTTTACTGATAAACTTTAACCTTCCCAGAACACCATCATCCTTGATTGTGTTGATATATTAACACTGTCTCTTAGAAATGGAGTCGTGTTTTGAAATAAAGTAGTAGATGATGAATTTGGTAAATCTAGGATAAGGCATGTTTTCACGTCTCCTGACACTTGATTGTCTGTAGTCAATCTGGTATTGAAAGTCTTCCCAAATTGAATCAGCAAAGTCAACATTCTTCCTTGTAGAACAAGCCCTAAAAGATTTTAGCTCTTGATTGTCGGAGTCTATCATTACCGGACATTTTTCCAAATAAACACTTGTTGATGATGGTTACGAAGGTTCTCCATAGTTGATACATATAATCAACATACATATCAGAGATCAAATCCAGAGAGCCCTTGTAACCCAGTTGTTTGAGAAAGGTGACCAATGAATCATAAGGATGCGGTTTAATGAACTCCTTGTTATGAACTCTTGGACAAATACAAATAAATTCCACAAAAAAATCAAACATCAACCTTTAAACTCTGATCAATAATTGAAAATGAATAAAAGGAAAAGATTTTCTTGATTCTTTGTAACCGTGAACCAGTAGATTTCAAAATCATCAGCATTGAGAAGGAAAACAATGTAACATGAAAAGCTAGAGGATATCCAGAATGACTGATATGTATCATCCTTTTATCAAATTGATGGATTCAATCCTCAAGTTGCTCTGAGGCCAATCATACTTGATCAAACAGGGGAACCAATACATGATCAAGAGCAGCTTGTATTAATGTTTTCTTGTTCCATGATTCTGCTAAGATTATCACAATACAGTTCATAAGCAAAACATATAGTATAAAAAAATATATATATATAAAATAGTAAAAGTATATATATAAATATATATAAAATATAGTAATATAATATATCACTGATCAGATTGATTATCCAAGTTGTTGTGTTTATTTAAGATGTATTTATGTTTATGTATCAAGAAATTAAGCCCGTTTTAACATACAAACTAAGAAAGTCAAGTATGGTCAATGGTCAAAAAGTCAACTAAAATAGTCAACATACTGGTCAATGGTCAACCAAAGTCAAACAGTCAACATGTGGTCAAAGATCAAACAAAGTCAACTTAAGTCAAACTGAATCATGACATATTTCGCCCTTTAGGAACATGACATATTTCGTCCTATAGAGACATTCATATTTCATCCTTGAAAACATGACATATTTCACCGGTTTGAAAATTATGCATATTTCGTTGTTTTAAACTAAAACAGACATATTTCGCCCTTTGAAAAATATGTCATATTTCGCTGTCTGAAACCTGTGCTTATTTTGCTGTTTGAAAATAAAACATACATATTTCGCCCTTTGAACAATATGTCATATTTCGGTGTTTGAAACATGTGCTTATTTGGCCATTTTGAAAAATGTCATATTTCGCCTGATTCAAACTATGTCATATTTCACCTTATTCAAGATATGAACATATTTCGCCTTATTCAAGATATGCCATATTTCGCCTATTCAAACTATGAACATATTTCGCAGGATTCAAAGCATTCAAACACAAACACATATCTATTTATTTCATCCAAACATTAGTTACAAACATAAACAGACAATCACGAATCATAGCATAAACATTTTGATGCGTAATTTCCTTTAATAGAAAATGCGTCAGGTTTTACATTTATAATACCCTAACTACCTCGACTATTCCTACGCACTAAAGAGCAGTGTACCCTATCGTGTATAGTGTAGTGATTGGTAAGTACGGGTGTCGACCCAAAGAAGGTTTGTGTCTCTAACTGTCTAACTGGTTTATTAATCTACCTAATAAAGCAATAAAGAAAGCATTTTGGAATTTTAGTATAATTATTGCAGGATGCTTGGGTGGTAAGCCTTGTTGTCGAAAAGGGAATTGGTATAGTGGTGGACAACTAGAAAGGAAAAACGCAATTAATTACTATGCTCTTCAGTGCAATGTCTTATTGCAATCTTACAACCACTTATTTTATGAGATACGCTTAATCCTAAATAGGCGGTCTCCTAATTAGCTTGCACACCAAACAGGGTTTTAATGTTAAGGGATCACCTAATTGATCTAGGACGAATGACTACAAATATTAGTCAACTTGCAGACAATCATGCGTGCCAAAGTCTTTGAGATCAGATAGATCCTTGACTACACTCAACCTCAAATCAATACCTACTCAGGTCACAAGGTTCACTTAAATGCACTACATAAAATAATAAAGACAACGATAAAACAACGAGATCATAACTTAATCAAAAAGATAATTAAATAATTAAATGCTAAGAACATATAATTAAACACAATTAATAACATAGCAACATTAAATTAAACCGAATGATCTGCTTAATAAAAATAATAATTAAATTATATTGACCAAAATAAATTGAAGTATGATTACAAACTGTGCTGAATTAATGTTCTCGATCCCCTAGTCGAACGCCATGGCAAACCCTCCCGAAGGTTTTTTGCCCTATACCGAACCCGAACAACCTTTTCATCCCCCTAATTTCTTGGTTTGTCGGTTTATCACCCACTGTACGAAATGCCAGAATGAATGCATTCATTCTCTATAATAATAATTAGAAACTTTGGGTCCGTGTAACGAGTTTAGTCCCCTGGAGGTTTCCTTTAACAACTTCACATAATTCTTGAAACTTTATAACATTTGCACAGCTTTAGTCCCTATGTTGACTCATATTTTACGGTGTAACGGCATCGACCACGTTACGCCGTAAACCTTCTGACGCAGCATTCCTTCTCATAGTAATAAAATTGGTTACGACGTAATTTAATCGCCACGTTACGCCGTAACCCTTAGTCAACATAATTATTTCTTTAATAAATATTTTACGGCGTAACTCCTGCAGAACGTTACGCCGTAATGCCTTTGTCAGCTATAAATCTTCATTAATAAATGATTACGGCGTAACTCTTGCGGGACATTACGCCGTAATATCTTCCATAGTGCAGTTTTTGTTGTATTTTCATCATTTTGCCATTTTTCCGCATCTTTTCCATTCCAACGCCTCTAATTACCTGAATTAACCAAATAAATGAATTAAGTACCGAATTCATATAAAAATGATATAAAGTGAGGCAATAAACGCGTGAATTTAGATATATAGACGTATAATTTAGTGATGTTATCAAATTATGCCATCACTTGACTTTCTACTATGCCCTAAAAGTAAACCTTTTAAATAATACCAAAAGATCTCTTCCCTAGGGTTTTTTAAAGAAGATATGAATTTAAAAATCACTTATGGCAAGAAAATTCTAACCTAGCACCTCACTGAAGGAAAAACAAATCACACTCATACTCTCACTAATCCATGTGTTTCATTTTTGGTGATCACTCAACTGCTCAGTCATAGCATGTATTCTATCATAAGCTTGGAAAGTACACAAGGTCTCACCAACTAGAATTAAGGGTCTAAATAAGTCCTAAGGCAACATGGGTGCGACATTGTTAGGTGATAAAGGGTTAGGGTAGACATGGGATACACTTTTAATGGTTGTTAAGATAAAAACACTAAACAAATAGTCTAAAGTAATCTAAGTTCGTCATAACTAGCTACTGTCCATCCTGGGTCTAAAAGTTTGAGTTCGAAAACCTGATCTTCAATAATGGGCTACTAGCTCCATTTACATATTGATTGAGAATGGGTTTGGTACAATAAAGACTACTAGCTCCATTTTTTATTTTTCACCATCTTTACATTTTTTTAGCACATGGGGGCTTTTTTAGTTGCACTCTCTTTTTTTCATCATGATAAAATATGCAAATGCTATAGAAGTTTATATCTTTAATTATTGCCCCTGCAACATCTGATATTATACGCACATCCCCCCACATGAGATGAACAACGTCAAAAGTGATAATATAGGGGTGTCTATATAGATCATAACTGATTGGTCTTCCACGAATGCATACAATTTTCGTTCCTATTCCCCCGAACCATAGACTTAAGTAGCCAGAGATTTCAACATAAAGAAAATAAAGACTACAGGCAGGCTAAGGCGAAATGGTGTAACAAAACATATAGGGTTTAAACAGGATTGGCTTGACAAGGTGATCTAGGGGAACAATGGGTTTTACACAGGGAGGTCGACAAGTCAGTGTAACAAGTTGATAAACACACACATAAGCTTTTTGGGTGATTTCCAAAGATGTTGCCTTCTTGAACTATCTATTCCAACTAACCATTGGTCTAACAAGATGACATGACAATTTATAAAGTCTACAATACTACCACACACTCATATATTTAAGTGGAATTTTTGTATAAAGATGAAAAACAGAATATAGGCTTACTCAACCAATTGGAATAAAGGGTTATATTGCGCTCGGGCAAAGATTATTTTTTAGTTTATTAGGAAAAACATGTTTAATAATTTTAAAATGCACAATTTTTCAAGAAAACTAGAAAATCGAAGGCAAATATTAGTCAAGTCATAATTCTACTCCCATCCCCCACTTGGTTTGTACAATGTCCTTATTATACAATTAAGGAAATGAAAATTTAAGAACAAGAGTAGAATTAGAACAGAAGACTCCCCTGGATTTGCTCGGTAATATGAAGAGACGTCATGCTCAAAGCCATGCTCCAAGTCTGCTTCCTTGAGCAACATCCACCATCACAGACAACTTCAACATCCTATAAAGCATCCGACTAGACCGGTTTGGGATGATTTCTTGCAGCTTGTTTAGCATCATAGCACCACATCATGTGCATTACCTGTATAACTGCAAGAAAGACTAATACCAAAACCATAAACCAGGATAGAAAGCACCAAATAGCACAAAATATACAAAACTTTACAAAACCTAACTCCTCTTTCGTATGAATCAACGGTTGCATTTAGCGTATGAAACAAGCCTTTTAAACACATGGTGGCCCAAGTATACGAGTGAAGTCTCGTAGGGGTTGCGCAGAGGAACATATCACCCACAAAGTTACCATTTACATAGACACATTTTATAAAATTTCAAACATTTAATGGGCTTGCAGGAGGAGATTACGGCGTAACCGATAATGAGTTCGCTGTAGATATGGGTTTGGAAAATGTTGAAAAATTATTAGATCCTGTTACGGCTAATCATATTGAACAGTTCACAGCTGTAACAATATTAATTACACCGTAACCATTATAGTTACACCGTAACTTGCTGTATTTCAGCAACCACTTAACCACATAAGACGAGTCGAGGAGACCTCGAACCTGCAAACCAAGTAAGAAAAATACAAAACCACCTAAACACAGAAAGGAAATACACTAAACTAACAGGATAGGTCAGGATGTCTCCCGAAAAGCACTTTTCTCTTGAATCGAGTCTTTAAGTTAGACTCAAGCCTTCACCATATGCTTATTTAGACATCTCTACACATGTCCAATCTTCATGTCATCATTTCAACCTGTTCATAATTTCTTATCCTGCACACTAACAAACCAGTGCATCAACAATTGAAACAAAACAGGATAATACATATTTTGGCAAAGAACTTAACTCCATAAACACCACATGAATAATACATAATGTTGACAGGACACACTATTAAAACAAGGTGCATTAGAAAAATATTTTAAGGGTTCAAGCATTGCCCAAACTATTTTTGGTGTTTCAGACCTAGTTTAGAGATATGTCGCAACAAGCACTACCAAGTTACAACCAAGTCTGAAACGATTTTTTAATATTTCACATACGTTATGCCGTAACCAATTGAACTGGTTACGCCGTAACATAACAAGTTACGCCGTAATTCAGTGAATTACGCCGTAACAACACTTAATCAAACATGCAAACACACAAAAATAGGAGAAGAATAGAAGGTTCAAGCACACACAAGCACACAGAAACACATACATATATCAATCAAACAATCAAAAACTACAAAAACCGTTCTCCGCCAGCGGCGCCAAAAACTTGATGCGCGATTTCCTTTAACAGAAACTACGTCAGGTTTTACATTTATAAAACCCTAACTACCTCGACTATTCCTACGCACTAAAGAGTAGTGTACCCTATCGTGTATAGTGTAGTGATTGGTAAGTACGGGTGTCGACCCAAAGAACGGTTTGTGTCTCTAATTGTCTAACTGGTTTATTAATCTACCTAAGAAAGCAGTAAAGAAAGCATGGTTGAGTTTTAGTAGAATTATTGCAGGATGCTTGGGTAATAAGCCTTGCTGTCGAAAATGGAATTGGTATAGCGGAGAACAACTAGAAAGGAAGAACATAATTAATTACTATGATCTCTAGCGCAATGTCTTGTCGCAATCTTACAGCCACTTATTTTATGAGATACTCTTAATCCTAAATAGGTGGTCTCCTAATTAGCTTGCACACCGAACCAGGTATTAATGCTAAGGGATCGCCTAATTGATCTAGGACGAACGACTACAAGTATTGGTCAACTTGCAGACAATCGTGCGTGCCAAAGTCTTTGAGATCATATAGATCCTTGACCTCACTCAACCTCGAATTAATACCTACTCATGTCACAAGGATCACTTAAATGCACTACATAAAATAATAAAGATAGCGATAAAACAACGAGATCATAACTTAATAATCAAAAAGATAATTAAATAATTAATTGCCAAGAACACATAATAAAACACAATTAATAACATATCAACATTAAATTAAACCGAATGATCTGCTTAATAAAAATAATAATTAAATTATATTGACCAAAATAAATTGAAGTATGATTACAAACTGTGCTGAATTAATGTTCTCGATCCCCTAGTCGAACGCCATGGCAAACCCTAAAGGGTTTGCCATATACCGAAATGCGTACACCTTTTTCCCTTTTCTTTCTGTTCGGCTATATACCTACTGTCTGAGAATGCCAGAATGAATGCATTCATTCTCTTTTTATAATAATTAGAAACTTTGGTCCTTGTACGAGTTAAGTCCCTAGAGTTCTTTAACAACTTCACATAATTCTTAAAACTTTATAACATTTGCGCAGCTTTAGTCCCTGTGATGACTCATATTTTACAGTGTAACGGCATCGACCATGTTACGTCGTAAACCTTCTGACACAACATTTCTTCATTTAGTGATAAAATTGTTACGGCGTAATCAATCGAACCCTTTACGTCGTAACCCTTAGTCAACATCAATATTCTTTAATAATAAATATTTTACGGCGTAACTAGTATGGGACGTTACGCCGTAATGCATCGTCAGCACCAAATCTTTGTTATTAATAATTGATTACGGCGTAACTCCTGCGGGACGTTACGCTGTAATATCTTCAATAATGCGGTTTTTTTGTATTTTTTATTTTGCCGTTTTTCCGCATCTTTTCCGTTCCAATGCTATTTATTACCTGAAATAAAAATATTAACGAATTAAGTATCAAAATGCTATAAAGAAAGGCAATAATCGTGGGAATTTGATATATAAAAGTATTAAATATTTGATGTTATCAAATAGTGTCACACCCACAAAATCAGACTGCAGCGAAAAGGTAACATTAGGGGGCGACGCCATAGAACAAGAAGTACAAGTCACAGAAAATGACCTCAAAAGGAGACGTTTTAAAATACATTTCAAAATTATTTCACATTCGATACAGTAAAAACATCAGAGTTTGCAAATAGGTCTCTACAGTTTCAAAATGACACAAGAGTTTAGACATGACAAAATGTTTAGATAATTTTTTTATCGAATGTAATAATAGAAATCCTTTACAACACAATGTTTTCAAAAGAAATTTTATCAAATGTATAAAATGAAGAGTCTCCGAAATACATATCTGTGCGGCTTCCCTCCGAGCAAAATACCTGAAAACCTGAGATAAAACATGCTAAAAAGTCAACAAAATTTGTTGAGTGAATTCATAGGTTTTAATCGTAAAACAGTGATTGAGTAAAATCAAGTAATGTTATTGAAATCAAACGGTTAAGTGGATCACAAGATTTAAGTAATGTAAACAAGTGACACATTCACCATGTCCAAAAATAAGCATTATTGTACTAAGCTAATGACACCGAACATTAACATATGATGAGAGAGGAAGTTGGTGTTGCAAGACATCCAAGTATTTTTCTCCAAGAGTTGGTGCGGCCAAACACCCAGGTATTTTTCTCTCTTAGAGTTGATGTTGCCAAACACCCAAGTATTATTTAAAATGTAATTGCGTCCGAAATGTAAAACAAGCATGTAATCTCCCTTAAGGAGTTTAAGGAAACATTTAGGTAGTAAAGAGGGGCTATAAACGCAAACTGTCAGTTATAAGTACTTGTGTATATAAAAATAATTTAACATGTATCTCACCCCAAAGTAGTTCAAAATCAATATAAAACAAGTAAAAGAAGGGGCTATGAACTCACCGTAATCAGAGAATAGATATCAATGACGAGAAAAAGAAGATACGAACTCCTAACCGTGACCTAAAATAATGGTGCACAGTTAAAAAAAGAATCATATAATAAAATGTCATATAAGTCATATATATATAATTAAAGCATAGTAGAATCCATATGTGTGTATACCTTAAGTTATTTAATATGAATAAGCTTTTAAAAGAAAATATTAATCATTTTTAAGTTACGCTACTTTTTCGAAAAATTTCTATTTTTGGAAAGTTTTTATTTTTAGAAAATTTCTATTTTTGGAAAGTTTCCATTTCTGAAAATTCTAGAAATTCAGGACGTTAATATCGTTTCATAAAAATGTTCATTTTTTCGTCAACACTAGCTTACCCAAGGTTTTATCCAAACACTCCACTTAATAACTAAAAATATATATATATATACGACCCGAACCCGAACTTACCATTTTTAGACATCGCCAAACGCACCCTAACATTTTATTAGTTGTAAAATACTATTCGTCAAAGTTTCACGAGCTCAAACGAACTCAAAAACGCTCAAAAACTCAATTTTTACCAAAAATCAGCAAGCACTTGAATTTTTTCCCAAAATGACAAATCACCAACTTCGACCCCAACGATTTCCTATCGTCTTTCATTTTCAGAGCAAAATCACCAAAATTTTTATGTAAAACGTCCAAATAAACAACTTTTATGTTTTACCCGAAGGCCGGTTCGAACCAGAAAAGGCCCGAAACGCCACTCGAAAACTGCATCAGCAACTAATTATAAAAATAGTGCTGTCATTTATTTGTAAAAACGCAGACCTGTAATTTGATCAAAAACACCATTTTTATGCACTTTTGAGCCGAAATCCAATTTTCTAAAGTAGAAAACATTATTTCGGACAACTTTCATGTTTCGGCCGAAGGCCAAAACGGGTCAGAAGGTGTCCGAAACGACCAATTTCAGTTCTGCGCAGATTTAATTTTGCCTAAATGTGCAGATTTTTAGTATAACAATTTTCCAAACTTCGGACGGCTCTAAAATCTTCGTTTTTAAGAGTTACAGGTCAAAAAAAATTTAAAACGATCGTCTCGACGAATACTAACATATTTTAAAGCCTAAATTTTATAAAAATATTTTCACGACACCCTAACGGGGCGTCAAACTTTCTGCACGAAATTAACCTTTTCAAAACCTATAATTCTCAATCAAACTTCACCAATTCATCATCAATACTTCACAATATTACACCAAAACCTACTCCCCATCATCTAAACTAGTTTACCAACATGTTTACTTCCAAAAATTCGTCATAACACACATGCATATGGATTCAATAACATAAAATAAGGTATATCAAGAAATATATAAAGAGGAGCTTACAAGTATGTAGAACAACATAGAATGACAAGAATCAAAGAGAGGAGACGATTTCTTGCAAAAACCCCAAATTATTAATGAAACCCTAACTTCTTGATTCTTGATTGAACCTTGAAATTGGATGAATTAAACCTTGAAACCACCTTAAATAACCTTAGAAGTGATGTTGGAATGCTTGAATTATATCAAAGATCAAAGATGATGAAACCCCTTTGGTGGGTGGGTTGAGCCGTGGCTATAGAGAAAGAAGAGAGGGAAAAAAATGTGCTCTGTGTTTGTGTGTATGTGTTTTTTTTAGTCGACACACACACTTTTTTATCTGACACACACCCACACACACATGCGTAACGCTCCGCTGCCACGCGCTGCGTTGAAAATGACGCAGCGACCAACACGGAGTACACACACAGACACACATAATTACATATATATATATGTATTAAATATAATATATAAATATGATCTACAGTATCATATTATCTATGATATACCTTTGAAAAAATACATATACATGTATATATACTAATACTTATATATATATACACTATGATAAAAATAATTAATAGTTGGTGGTACGGTTAATAATTTAAATAAGGAGTGTTCGGTTTTTGGTTTTGTAGGAGAACACAAAAAAATAAGGGTGTTTGGTTTATATATTTTTATTTTTGTAAAATTGTTAAGTATTATTACTTGTATAGAAAATAAAATGGTAAGTGTAAAAATAAAATGTGAGGTTTAAGTTTGAAATGGGTTTTTAGCAATGTTCGACCAAGACGCGAAAGAAAATAAATTTCGCTAAAAATAAAATTTATAAAAGCCTCAGGGTAAAATATAGAAATATCAAATTATTGGGTAACGTTAAAAATAAAAGTTTTACTTAAAGGTAATAATAGGAATAAAATAGGATTTAATTATTTATCTGATTTTTACCGAGTATTACAGTCGATCCCCCTAGGGAAACTCTGGTCCCAAGAGTTCAACTAACGACTGAAGCAGACGAGGAGGTGACGAAGAGATGCGGGTAATTGGTCTTGAACTGATTCTTCTCGCTCCCAAGTGAATTCAGGTTCTCGTCGAGAGTTTTAATGAACTTTGACTATAGGAATACGACTCTGCTTTAGTTGTTGGGACTCATGGTTTATAATCTCTATAGGCTCCTTGATAAAGGTAGCTTGTTGACTAGTCAAATTTCATTTAGCAGAAGACAAGGTTTGCACCAGGTAAACATTTCTTTCAATGCAGGGGCTAAAGTTCTTATCTTCAGATTTTGCGTCAAAACATGCTCAAAGGGTTCAATAAGATAATTAAACAAGATAGCAATCGGATATTGAATAAATAAGAGTTAATGCAAAATATCAGCAAGGTGCATGTAAGTACGGAGTAGTGGTTATGAAAATCCTTGATGAAAAGATTAAATATTTGTTTTGATGAGAAAACAAGTGAAAACAAAGAATTAATAGGTTGTACCGATGATTAGAGAAGTATACATCTAGTGACAATATGTATCAAGAGCGAAAATGAATTTGTGTTAATAATCAATACGAGCGGATGAATCAAATAAATTATAAATCTTTAAAGGAAGTGAATGCCAATACAAAGGGGTTATAATGAGTTTGATATTTCAATATTTGAGAATTCTGAAAAAGAGATTAAATATCTTATGAACAAGGAAGCGAACAATCATTAATCAATACAATGAAGAATGAGTATATCTTAAAGGAAGAATATTCATAGCATCGCGAGAGGAATGAATGAAGGTATATGAAGAAACACTAAAAGATGTCGCGAGCATGTAAAATATGAATATGTCAACGGATTAAGAGAGCATATAAAAGAATATATGTACAAATGTAGCAAGGATCAAAAGAATAAATATCAGTAATGATCCGTTTAAACAAATTACGAATCAAGGAAGTAAGAATTTCATTTGTACAAATAATAAGGAAAACAAAGAATCAATTGACCATAATAATAGGAGGATAGAAGTAGGTGTCAAGAATATTGAAACATAGTAACGGTAAAAAAAATGAGCGTAAAGAATTATGAATGACTATAGAGAACCATTCATGAAATTAACCGATGCAAACAAGAGTATTTATATCAATAGTTGAAAGAGGCACATATCAAAGAAGTAATATGTCAAGGATGTTAAACGGGATAGAGGAAATAATGGTATAAACATTTATTCATTAAAGAGAGTTAATACCAAACGGCTACAACGAGCATATATAAAGGGAATGGCTTATCAAGGATGCTAAAATGGGATATGAGAACTTAATTGTACAAAAAATTAATTATTGAAGGGAGTGGATATATCCGTACCACAAAGCAACAATGCATTGAGAGTTTTTAAAGAAAATGTTTTAAATAAAAGGTCGTCATTAACTATGATGGTCGAGATTCTCACTACAGAGTGGGGATGCTTGTTGTGTTGTTGCCAAATGATATTCTGGTCGAAAGACGTGACCTTCATTAGAGTGGTTTTTCTAGGGGGTCTTTATGCGTAATTCGCTCTCTGAATCTCGGATCTTTTTCCGTTTTAGGCGAAAGAGCATGTCAGCCATACGTTGGGCTATGAGTCGCTTGCTAGATGTCAAATTTTGGTAGTTGTCTTCTTGGTGGCATAGTTCTCCAAAATCACAAGGAGAAAAAGAATAAGACATTAATGAGGATTTTGCTAATATAGCTTAAACACATAGCATGTCAGGATTTTGCTAATGTAACTATTCTTAATTTTCTTTTGCAGAAATAATTGTGCTTAGTTCAGACAGCTCAGATGACAGGAAAGGGCCATCAAAAGCAAATGTTCCTATATTTGAAGGGCCATCAGTACAAGGATTGCTAGACTATTATGGATATAATGATATTGAGGAATATCTATCATGGAACTACTTTCCAAGCACAGACAAGGAAAACATAGACAAGGATATCAGAGACAAGGATACCACTGATGAGGATTGCATTCATGAATGTAACTATGCAATGTCTAAAGCTAAATATGTACCAGTTTCACACAAACACAATCCAAAAGTCAAAAGCCATGTATCAGTCACATGATGTGTGCTTAGAATAGCAAATGTTACTACATGGGAAGAAATTGTGAACAAAATAGGAGTGAGGAAATCTAAAATTTATGCAGAAAAGGCAAAGGGGAAAAGAAAGGTGTCATATAGAAGGTGATCATGTTCTTGTTAAAGGTCAAAGTATTTTGGGTAGTCTGACATGGTAGTCTAACATGTATTAGATGTTAGCTTTGTTTGTGTTTTGTTTAGGAATCAAACTTTATGGTGACTTATGTAATGGTGATTATGTACTCTTTAATACCTTATGTAATGGTGATTATGTTCTCTTTGTTTGTGTGTTATTGCAGTTTGTTATGTTATTTGTTTGTAGCTTGCATTTGTAGCTTGCATTTGTAGCTTGCATTTGCAAGCATTGCATTTGCAGCTTGCATTTGGATCTAATCTATTAAGCCTTTATCTATGAAACTTACCCATCTTAACCTGGTATGACCTATTTTAACCCAACACTTATCTAAACAAATATCATCCAAAACAAACAAGTCCACAGATTAGCCAATATCAACAACATCACTTATAATAAACATAGTCATCTAATCAATTCACAAACACAATCCAACATACATAACATCATACATAATACTAACAACCATGATATATTCATGTAATCAACATAAAGTTGAAACTTAAACATGATATATTTACATAACATTATAGATAGGATTCAACACTAGCAAAATATGAATCCAAACTACCACCAAAGCAACAATAGCCAACACCATACATACAAACTAATAACCACCAACTACCATAACAACAAGCTACCCAAAAGAAACCAACACAAACGCCTTCAGTAGTCTAGCTCCTTGACATCCTTCTCCCTTTTATGAACTATCTCATATATCCTGTGCACAAAGGTATCAAGCAATCCCAACAACGAAACATCATCCTCTTGATCCTTATTCAAACACATCAGCCATCTAGAAGTAGCCCCCACATTCTCCAGGTGCTCGATCACAAGACGGCGGCTTGCAATTTTCTCCTGCAACTATGTACGAAAACTGATACCCATTGAACGAACCTCTACTGCTTCAAAAACCTCAGAACGAAACCACACCCCCATATACTCATCAAGGGAAACACGATCAGTCGGAAGTCCTGCCATCGAAAGATTAGGATCTCAGAGCGAGTGGGTGGCGTCTTCGAGAGAGGAACAAAGAAACAAGAATGATCGAGACATAGAGGTACATTATGTGTAAAATGGTGTTAGGGAGGGAGTTATAAGCTCTGTGGTGTTGCAACGTTGGTCCTTAGGGTATATTCTATGTGAAGTAACAATAATACCCCTGACGATAATAAAAGTTAACAAAATTTTAGATGGAGTTACGGTCAAAGGACCAGTCAACTCAAAATGGACAACTACAGGGACGACCAGTGTAATTTCGGGACTTTTAGGATGAAAGTTGCAATTTTGGGACAACCACAAGGATGATCTATGTACTTAACTCTTATATAAATAAATAGTAGTAATCTCGAAGATAAGCGTAAGAGATCGAAAAGAAAGTCAAGTATTATATAATCATTATCCATATAATACTAATAGTATTGCTAAAGGGAGTAAATATAAGCAACCAGGAAGTACACGCGCACGAATATCAGATAAAACAATGAGAGACTCTAAATTTTGAAAAATAGTCATAGTCTAGGTTTTAAAAACGACCTAGTTCTCTATGACCAGTGCTTTGATACCAATCTGTCACACCCCCAAATTCGGACTGCAGCGGAAAGGTAACATTGGGGGGCGACGCCTTGGAATAAGAAGTACAAGTCACAGAAAACGACCTCAAAAGGAGACGTTTTAAAATACATTTCAAAATTATTTCACATTCGATACAGTAAAAACATCAAAGTTTGCAAACAGGTCCCTACAATTTCAAAATGACACAAGAGTTTAGACATGACAAAATGTTTAGATAAATTTTTTATCGAATGTAATAAAAAAATTCTTTACAACACAGTGTTTTCAAAAGAAATTTTATCAAATGTATAAAATGAAGAGTCTTCGAAATACATATCCGTGCGGCTTCCCTCTGAGCAAAATACCTGAAAACCTGAGATAAAACATGCTAAAAAGTCAACAAAATTTGTTGAGCGAATTCATAGGTTTTAATCCTAAAACAGTGATTGAGTAAAATCAAGTAATGTTATTGAAATCAAACAGTTTAGTGGATCACAAGATTTAAGTAATGTAAACAAGTGACACATTCACCATGTCCAAAAATAAGCATTATTGTATTAAGCTAATGACACCGAACATTAACATATGATGAGAGAGGAAGTTGGTGTTGCAAGACATCCAAGTATTTTTTTTTTCGAGAGTTGGTGCGGCCAAACACCCAGGTATTTTTCTCTCTTAGAGTTGATGTTGCCAAACACCCAAGTATTATTAAAATGTAATTGCGTCCGAAATGTAAAACAAGCATGTAATCTCCCTTAAGAAGTTTAAGGAAACATTTAGGTAGTAAAGAGGGGCTATGAACGCAAACTGTCAGTTATAAGTACTTGTGTATATATAAAAAAATTTAGCATGTATCTCACCCAAAAGTAGTTCAAAATTAATATAAAACAAGTAAAAGAAGGGGCTATGAACTCACCGTAATCAGAGAGAATAGATATCAACGACGAGAAAAAGAAGTTACGAACTCCTAACCGCGACCTAAAATAATGGTGCGCAATTAGAAAAAGAATCATATAATAAAATGACATATAAATCATATATATATATATATATATATATATATATATATATACATATATACATATATATACATATATACATATATATACATATATATACATATATACATATATATACATATATACATATATATATATATATATATATATATATATATATATATATATATATATATATATATATATATATATGTTTCTGAAAATTTTTTATCTTTGGAAAGTTTCTATTTTTAGAAATTTCCTATTTTTGGAAAGTTTTCATTTCTAGAAAGTCTAGAAATTCTGGACGTTAATATCGTCTCATAAAAATATTCATTTTTCCGTCAACACTAGCTTACCTAAGGTTTTATCCAAACACTCCACTTCATAAGTAATATATATATATATATATATATATACGAACCGAACCCAAACTTACCGTTTTTAGACATCGCCAAACGCACCCTAACATTTTATTAGTTGTAAAATACTATTCGTCAAAGTTTCACAAGCGCAAACGAACTCAAAAACGCTCAAAAACTCATTTTTTACCAAAAATCAGCAAGCACTTGTATTTTTTCCCAAAATGACAAATCACCAAGTTCGACCCCAACAATTTCCTATCGTCTTTCATTTTTAGACCAAAATCACCTATGCCGATTCGAACTAGAAAAGGCCCGAAACGCCACCCAAAAACTGCATCAGCAACTAATTATAAAAATAGTGCTGTCATTTATTTATAAAAACGTAGACCTGTAATTTGATCAAAAACACAATTTTTATGCACTTTTGAGCCGAGGGTCATGGTTTAGGTGATGAGGATCATGGTTTAGATGACAAGAGTCAGGGTTTAGAGGACGAGGGACTTGGTTTAGAAGAGGAGGAGGTTGTACCTGAGGGTCAGCAGCAGGCAGTTCCGGTTGTGGAGACAGTCGCGAGCGAGCCTTTAGGACTTGGATATGGAGCATTGAGACGTCGTGAGTTAGCAGTGAGGGAGGACCAGGTACCTAGTACATTCGAGGTAGGTCAGAGCTCTAGGTCCGTGCTGGAGCAGCAGGGAGCAAAGAGAGTATCTGCGTTTAGACAGCCCACCCTTGATACATGGGTTTACACCGACATTCCAGCTTATATACCACAAGCTGCACCTGTTCAGACATCGCCATCTCCTGAGTGGTCGCTTGGTTCCTTACAAGTTTCACCATCATCCCATGTAGTTCCATCACCCATAGCTTTGCCAATGGCTACCCCGACAGCCACCATATCGGTAGATGAGGATCAGTTTATAGAGTTAGGGGCGCAGTTAGAGCTTCATGGGAGCATACTCCATGATCACACTTAGCGTTTGGATGCGCTACCACCTACTTTGGTTGAGGATATCGATAAGGATGTGAGGGAGATGTATACTAGGTCAGGAGCGGTTAGAGATGAGATATTTTCGTAAAGGTATAGGTTTAGGAATTTAGAGCAAGAGCAGGAGAGAGCCACAATGACTTTTGGAGCTTTGTGGAGGCCAGTGTTGGCATTGGAGGCATGGGCAGGGCATGTTGACACCCGGTTGGCAGATATGTCACGGGCTAGGTATGACGACAATAGATTGATTCAAGACATGTTAGTGCAGCAGGCCGCTATGCAGCGTGAGCTTCAGGAGATGAGAGGTCGTGTTACTATTTTAGAGCAGGAGGGGAGCCATAGAGAGCAGTAGATGGTATGCGATTGGTTAGGAATTTTGTACGTCACTAAATCGTGTAGCTTAGGTTAGTGTTAGATTTGAATTGAGTAGTCTCTATAGTAGTTATGAACTGATTAGTATCAATCGGTAATGGATTCTTATCGAAAGCATGGATATGATAGTAGAAGGATGATTATGTACGAAATTTGGAAATCAATAGATGGTAGTCCGTTTTATTACATGAGTTAATACATTCGGCACCTGAGTACGTCGTTGTCTATACCGGTTAGTGACATGGTTCGTCACTCACCTCGGATAGGATTTTCCATTTCTTGTGAGACCCCTCACACAGTTGTTCACCACCTATGTATAACTTGAAAAATATTCAAGTGTCATGTCAAACAATTGCGTTAAAAGAACGCGAAGTTAGATAAAACCTTGTGAGGCTGTAAGGAGCCTAGTCCGTAATTGTAGTAGGGTGATTTGGAACCCGGGTTGATTGTAGAGTAACCCCAGAGAATATTCTAAATCCTTAGTGAATTAGAACCCAAAGTACTCGAAACAAGTAAAATCTACTTGGAAAAGTTTAAGCATATTTAGGTAAGTGAATCTTGGAAGATGTTGAAAAGAACCATGTGTAGGTCGTGATGTGTAGGATACATACCTCTTGAAAGGATTGGACCCACAAAATAGAACAACCGAGGGACTAGATGATGTCAAATGTTCTAAGAGTTTTGTTGACATGTCGAGGACTGGATCATATCCGGACACCTGACCAATATGTGACCCAAAGGTTAGGAAGAACTATTAAGTTGAGGAGATAGTAGGAAATACTATCATGTTGCGTGAGACTAGATCTGGATATATCATGAGAAAGTATAAGAGCTAGACGTCTGAACTAGGTCTTTAGGGGAATTAAAAGAAACCCCACTTGAAAGGGACCAGATTGATAGAAGACTAGTGTGTTGAGTTGAGGAATGAAATTTTTCCTGTTATTGATTGAGATTGAGAATTTGAGTTGAATTTCGGGGGCGAAATTCCTTTAAGGGGGTTAGACTGTATTATAAAATATCATAATTTCCTATTAGAGTCTTTTGATTTTGTCGGCTTTATTGGCAGAAAGCTGAAAAGTTGACTTCGTTTGACTTATTTTGTGTGAAACGGTTACGAATTAACTGGGTGTTGAGAAAGTCTTGATTTTCGTAAGTGAATTACTTTTGATTCATCTTCTCATATCGGAGTGTTTAGGTTGTCATTATAATGCATTCCGGGGAGCTTTCCTCGTGTTCCGTGAGAATCGTCACGCAACGCGTACCGAACGACAATTAAATTGAAAACGGGTTGAAATAATCATGGGTGAATTTAACGAACTTATTTAAATAGTAATTGTAACATTTCATATTTTCAGGTTATTTATTACTTCATTTATTCCATTATTTACTTTTAGAGATTTACGCGTTCGCTTTTAATTATTATCCTATAGTTAAATCGCGTAAACTAAAAATCAACCTTTATCGTAAACGGACACCAAACAAATAAAAGTTTACGTCAAGCAAGTGTTATATAAATATTATGAGAATAATTATTAACTTTTCATATTTTATTTTTATTGGTTACGTAAAACGTTTACGTTTCGCAATAAAATACATTTAGGCATACCCGGAAGCACCAATACCCATCTATACTCAAACAAATACCCATTATTATACCCAATATATAAATATTAACTCATTTATTCACTAGTTAACCAATGGGGCCGGTTATACATTACATACCCACTTAATACATTTCAAACTCATTAGTAAACCTTCTTAACCCCACCTAGGGCAAAGAGTACACTTACACAACACACTTTACTAGAAATTGTCTAATCATAGTACCTTCCTCCACTCTCATTCGTCCATTATGCATAGAAAGGAGGAGAGGTCTTACACTCTCTTACAACATGTACCAAAACAATCTAGCTAAACCATGTGTTAAGGTTGTTTTGAATATTACTAGTTGCTATAAAAGGAAAGTCCTAGGTTATTAAATACACACTTTCATTTCTCAAGTAACCAAAACTCTCTCAACTCACTCCACAAACATAAAGCCCACGGCTCACTCTAATCTAATTAGGGTATTCATATAATTTTCATTTCAAGTGTTCAAGCATTGTTGGTAAGCATACCTAAGGTGATACAAGTGTATTGGAAGCTTGGGTTTGGGTTTAACAAGAAGTATACAAGAAAAAAGATTAGGGTTTTCTCATTAGGGATTTGATCTTGGGTTTGATTTCTAATGTTTAAGCTTAAGTGTAAGCTTGGGTTCACCATCCTACTACACATCTCTAAGGTCCATTTAAGTTTTAACATCTTCATTATTCATTTACATGTTCACATACTTGTTATATTATGTTAATCACCACCTAGGTTTGTATTTTATGAATTATGGAAGAATACAAGGTCATATATGGTTCGAACTTACTTACATGTATGGTAAAATAATACTTAAAATAGAAGTACACACTTGATATAAGTACTAATTAATTTATAAGTATAGTTGTAAATTAATTTGTGTTGAAAGTTTTACTTACAAGTTTATGTACAAAGATCATGAGGACACTTTATCATGGGCAAGCTTTATGAACAATTTAAAGGACCCAAAATATGTGTGACATATGGTATAAAACATGGTAAAAGACTAGTATAAGATTTCTTAAGAAATGGATTTATAAAACCTAAAATACAAAATAAAAACAAGCCCACTGTTTTAATACATTATGTTAGATTTCGACAAATACTATATTCAATTTATTTTTTATTAAATTAGTACACATTACAAGGATCGTAAGCATATAAGGAACTTGAAAAACCATGCTATAACGAAAAAGATATGATATTTTTAAGTTTACAATAAAAGGTATAAAAGTATTTTTATAAAAGTTATTTTATAAAAATATTCACTGTTTCAAATCTGATAAATTAAGGGGAATATTTTATAAAGATAGTACTTTTCATGAGGAATCCAAACATGTAAGAAACTCGAAAAACGGATTTAAAATGAAGGTGATACGTTATTCACAAGTTTAAGTTAAAAAATATTTTTATAAAAGTAAATTTATAAAAACGTGTTACTGTTCACGATAGTGTACTCTTGGAAATTAGTTTTCCTAAATAGAGCTTTTAATTACAAAGACGTGGGCATAGGAATCACTAGAAACCGAATAAGATACGAGTTTTGCAAGATTTAAGTTTATAAAAATACTTTTATAAACTGTTTTGGAATTACTGAGTTTGGCACAGATTTTTATGCAAACACAGGATATTTTATTTAAATAGTTTATTTCATCACGATTCCATACATATAAAGAACAAGCGAAACAGATTAAATATGAGTAAGTTATGACTTTTGCAAGGTTACGACGATTAATTATATAAAAATAGTTTTATATAATTTTATACAAACAATAAGCTACTGTTCATCAGAAGTGAAAAAATTATAAATATGATATTTTGATAGATTTTCTTAATACGAAGCCATGGATGTAAATAACATGAAAAATGGAGTTTAAACGATAAAGATATAAGGTTTATAAAACCGTATGCACTATTTTTACTTTTGTGCACTATTTTATAAAAACAAATAAACTAATTATATAATGTCTTTATATAATCAATAATAATATTAAAACGTGTATTATTAACAAATAATTAAGTGTGGGACAAAAACAACACTTTATTTTACGGGTACAAATATATATACCTTTATTCAATAAAGTACGATTTAAATATTGTTTTGACATTTTAAACTAAACAAAAACTATTAGGTGGTGGTGTAACTATATAACTTGTGATGTAGTATTTATATTAAGTACTTGGTACTCATACGACCTATATTTAATTAGGTTGCCTTCGGTCTTATCCGTGACGTTTTCATTCGCTTGATTCATATACTCTAGTTTATTCACTAAGGTGAGTTCATAGCCCCACGTTTTACATTTATAATGATTTACATGTTTTGGGGTGAGAAACATATGCATTATTTTACGATTGGACGCAAGTGTACATTTTAACATGATTACGTGTTTGCCTAAGTAGCGATAACCCATCTGAGCCCATTTTCATGAACTGTCAATTACTTGTTGTGAGCGCGAATGTTATAAATAGATCTATTTGGGATTGACATCCCCATCCGGGTGAGTAGCTCTCACTGGTGTCACAAAGTGAACCAACGGATGTATACCATGTCGGATTTGGGATGTTGCGGGTTAGAACATCATCAAGGGTAATGTTGGCAATTTATATTACAAATCATACATGTCGAGCTTCAGTGTCATGAGCTTAGGGAAACGTAATTACTGTTAGGATTTATATTTGAGTTGATAAAGACAAAATAATGAATGAAACAAGATGGAAACAAGAAGGACCAAAGTCGTCATTGTAGAAGTCTTCAAAAGATAAGAATTGGAATATTCTCTCATATTTGGTCAAAGATAAAGATAATGATTTGGTCAAAGATAAGAACAAGAACAAGATTTGGTCAAAGATAATTAATTTGGTCAAAGATAATTAATTTTATCATTATTATCTTTATTAGTTTCCATGTAAACCTTGACTCCTTATACTATAAAAGGAGGTCTAAGGTATGTAGATTAATTATCCATCATAGTTAGATCTCTCCAATGAGAGTCTAATAGAAGAACACACGTGTGTGTATATTAGTTAGCATAGTAATAGATGAATGATCAACATCTATATGTATTAGTTAGTTTAGGAATAAAAACCTTGTTCATAACATTGCTGTTCTTATTTGTTATTCTGCTGTGTGATCAATGTTATGATATCCTAGATGGGCAAAATGATCTATGAAGCCAACAATTAGGTTTCAACAATATACGTTCGTTTCCAGTGATAGCTAGTCACCCGAACGGGGAGGTCAATCCCAAATAGATCTATCTATTTACATTTTACATAAACCTATGAATTCACCAACTTTATGTGGACGTTTTAAAGCATGTTTTCTCAGGTCAATGAGGCACGAGGTGCTAAGGATACATTGGGGATACTCTTTTGGGGAGTCATGCATAAAAGATTTGGAGTCATTACACCTTGGGATATTTGTTATGATCTAAAATCTTGTTATTTCAATGTTGAATAATTTAAGCCGTTGTGCTTTGTATTAAACAATTTCAATAAATCTAATGTATCGTATTTTAAACGACTCTTTTAGAAGTCGTTCTCATATCTTGTGCTATTGTTTTATGAAGTAACGCTCCCGGACTCATTATTCCGCTGCGACCCTATTTGGGGGTGTTACAGGATGATTATGTACAGAATTTGGAAATCAATGGATAGTAGTACATTTTATTACATTAGTTAATACATTCAGTACCTGTGTACGTTGTTGTCTATGCCCATTGGTGACGTGGTTTGCCGCTCACCGCGGATAGGATTCATATTCTTGTAAGATCTCTCATGTGCTTATTCCCCACCTATGTGGAACTTGAAAAATATTCAAGTGACATGTCAAACAGTTGCGTTGGAAGAACGCGGAGTTAGGTAAAACCCTGTGAAGTCGCGAGGAGCCTAGGTCATAATTTTAGTAGGTTGATTTGGAACCCGGGTTGATTGTAGAGTAACACTAAAGAATATTTTAAATCCTTAGTGAATTAGAACCCTAAGTACTCGAAACAAGTAAAATCTACTTGGAAGAGTTTAAGCAGATTTTGTTAAGCGAACCTTGGGAAATGTTGAGAAGAGAAATATGTAGGTCATAATGTGTAGGACACATTCCTCTTGGAAGACTGAACCCAATGAATAGAACAACTGAGGGACTATATGCCGTTAAATGTTCTAAGAGTTTTGTTGACACGTTGAGGACTGGATCATATCCGGACACCCGACCAATATGTGACCCAAAGGTTAGGAAGAACTATTAAGTTGAGGAGATAGTAGGAAAGACTATCATGTTGTGCGAGATTAGATCTAGATAGATCATGAGAAAGTGTAAGAGCTAGACGTCTGAACTAGGTCTTTAGGGGAATCAAAAGAAACCTCACTGGAAGAGACCAAATTGGTAGAGGACTAGTGTGTTGAGTTGAGGAATGGAATATTTTTCCTGTTGTTGATTGTGATTGAGAATTTGAGTTGAATTTCAGGGGCAAAATTCCTTTAAGGGGGTTAGACTGTGATAACCGGTAACTTTTCTGGGTCTAAGTATTATAAGATATTGTGATTTTATATGGGAGTCTTTCGATTTTGTTAGCTTTAGTGGCAGAAAGCTGAAAAGTTGACTTCGATTAACTTATTTTGCGTGAAACGGTTACGGATTAACCGGGTGTTGAGATAGTCTTGAGTTCCGTAAGTGAATCACTTTTGATTCATCTTTCCGTAT
>BQNB010017303.1:2112-35713 GCA_026074375.1 Tanacetum coccineum | reverse complement strand
TCTTCAACATGATTTATCCAGCTAGCATCTGAATAAGCTTCTAACACCGAAGGATATCCAATATATGATAAACCATAATCCATAGTACCTTTCAAGTACTTAAATACCCTTGTCAATGCTGTCTGCTAGGATTACTAGTAAACCTGGTCAATCTACCAACTGCATAAGCAATATCAGGTCTAGTACTCGTCATATCATACATCAAGCAGCCAATAGCTCTTGAATATTCAAGTTGATCCATAGGTTTACCTGTATTTGGCTTAAGATTTTCTACCGGATCCATGGGAGTTCTCATCGAAGACCAATCTTCATGATTAAATTTCTTGATTATTTTCTCAATATAATGAGATTATGTAATCACAATCCCTTTATTTTCACGTTTAATCTTAATACCAAGAATAACGTTAGCTTCTCCCATATCTTTCATTTAGTACTTTGATGACAAAAACTTCTTAGTTTATCAACTTGATTATGGTCGGTTCCAAAAATCAACATGTCATCAACATATAGACAAATTATAACACCTTTAATGGAGCTATGAAATTTGCTATATGCACGCTTGTCAGATTGGTTTAAGAGAAAACCACTTGACAACACAACCTCATCAAACTTTTGATGCCACTGCTTAGGTGCTTATTTCAGCCCATACAATGACTTAACCAGCTTAAACACCTTATGCTCATTACTTGGCATAACAAATCTTTTCGGTTGCTTCATATACACTTCTTCGTCCAAATCACCATTTAAGAATGATATTTTAACATCTATTTGATGGATCACTAGATTATGTATAGCTGCTAAAGCTAACAACAATCTAATTGTATACGAGAAACTGGTGCATAGGTATCGAAGTAATCGATCCCTTCCTTTTGTCTAAAGCCTTGGATTACCAATCGAGCTTTGAACTTGTCAATTGTTTCATCGACTTTCATCTTCCTTTTAAAGATCCATCTGTAACCTAAAGGTTTGCTACCTGGAGGTAAATCAGATAATACCCATGTATTATTTTCCATAATAAAACCAATCTCTTCATCAATTGCTTCTTTTCATAAAACAGCATCCTGAGATTGCATAGCTTCATTATATGTTCTAGGATCCTCCTCAATACAATAGCAGTAAGAGTGTGATCCAACTTGATCTCTTGATCCTTCAACTAAGTATAGCTGAAAATCATAACCATGTGATTTAGATTTCCTAACTCTTTTACCTTTATGAGGTCAAGAATCTTACTTGGTACATCATCAGAATGATCATCTCTTTGAAATTCGACCGGATTTGGTATAATATCCTTTGGTCTGGGTATTGAAGAAAAACGATTCTCATCGATGATTGCATCTCTTGATTCAACTGGGCTAATAGAAACAGAGTCATTAGGTTCAATAACAGAAAACCTATATCCTTGGAATGCTTAGCATATCCAACAAAGATGCAGTCAATACCCCTTTCACCCAAAGTTTTCCTTTTTGGGTCCGGAACTAACAACGGCCCTACAACCCAAACTCGCAAATATGACACGTTGGGTCGTTTCTTATACCAAAGTTCATATAGAGTAGTCTTGTTCCTTTTATTTGGAATCCTATTCAATAAATATCAAGCCGTTAACATGGCTTCTCCCGAAAACCCCTTACTCAAACCCGAGCAAGATAACATAGAATTAACCATTTTCTTTAGAGCTCTATTTTTCCTTTTAGCCACACCATTTTTTTGTGGTGTGTAAGGAGCTGTAGTTTCATGAATTATTCATACAGATTGAAAAAATACAGGATCATAATATTCACCATCTCTATCTGTGCGTAAAGTTTTAATTAAGTCATTTTGTTGCAATTCAACTTTAGTTTTATAAATTCTAAATTTAACAAGGGAATCCAACAAGTCTTTGTTACTGACTTCATGCTACGACGTAACAACCAGGTGTTACGACGTAATCTTTAACCATTTTTCTGGTTACTGCGTAAATCAAATGTTTACAGCGTAAACCCACTAATTGGTTACGGCGTAATCAATTCCTAGATGATTTTTTCCACTCACCCAGCATGATTACGGCATAACCATACACATATGTTACGGCGTAATCATTGCACTCTATGTCATAGTAGAGTTTAGATGCCTTTATTTCATACATAAATACAACTATATAAAAGACACTTCATTTTCCAAAAAAGTACCGATCAAGACAACGTATGCCCTACTTATACCATCGGTAGATCATGAGGAAAAAAAAGACAACCATTAAATCGTGTCTTTTATTCAAATCACGTTATGTGATTTAATGTACTTTGAACATCTAACAAGAGTGACCATGAATTTTAGCCAATTCACTTATTTCAATATAAGATAAGCACTCTTTAGAATAGCATTGATAATTCACAACTTTATCTAAACAAAACAAAGTATATAACATATACACTTTACCAAATCAAATAGAATATGTAATAAAAACATCATTGATGCATTCCAAACATATGAATTATATTTGTTTCATATCATCCATGTTCCTTAAATTCAATTACATATGTCTTACTGACAAAAAAATTATATTGCCAAATAAAGAAAACAAGATGAAAACGCATGTTTCTGGGTAGCCATTCATCTACCAATTTTTAATAGTAATCCATGGATGCTTCATTCATTTGTCAAACAAATGGTTAGAAATTTTTTTTGCGCATGTTTTAAGTAAATACACCAGTGGCTAAATAAAATAATCAAATATTTCACATGCCAAGACTTTTAATCAATTGACGTTGCACTTCAACCATTTGATATCATTTTCCACAATTATAACCGACATAAACATGATTTGTATCCATGAATCTATATTTCTTAATTTCTAAGTAAATTTAAAATATAACTATGAGACAACCCATACGATTATGATGCTATCACACAAGTTATCATATCAACATAACTTTCATGCAAGCAATTAATACCTATGTGTCTCATGAAAATATATGTGGAAAATGAAAGCATTCACGTACTTGTTTATACGGTTAACCGAAGATGGTTCCACAATATGATTATCCTTCCATCCATGTGACTCCGTAAGTATGGTCGAAACGCACCAAAAATCCCATCGTTAGAATATTATCCATCAGAGTGGTTCTTATCACGATACCAATAAGATCACTTTTGTATACAATCAAACAAACATTTATACACTAGTTGAACATCCTATATCTTCCCCTGTATCCATTTTTCTAAACTTGTCAGTAAGTTTCGAACCATAACTTGTGTCTTTAACAAATTCATCTCTTTCACCGTAACAAGTACCAGGACTCTTCATTTAGGTATTAATTGCTTGCATGAAAGTTATGTTGATATGATAACTTATGTGATAGCATCATAATCGTATGGGTTGTCTTATAGTTATATATGTGGAAAATGAAAGCATTCACGTACTTGTTTATATGGTTAACCAAAGATGGTTCTACAGTATGATTATCCTTCCATCCATGTGACTCCGTAAGTATGGTCGAAACACACCAAAAATCCCATCATTAGAATATTATCCATCAGAGTGGTTCTTATCACGATACCAAAAGGATCACTTTTGTATACAATCAAACAAACATTTATACACCGGTTGAACATCCTATGTCTTCCCCTGTATCCATTTTTCCAAACTTGCTAGTAAGTTTCGAACCATAACTTGTGTCTTTAACAGATTCATCTCTTTCACCGTAACAAGTACCAAGACTCTTCATTCCCTCTCCAAACAATCTTGATGTCTTTGTCTTACAATAACACTTACACAGATTTAAGCCATGATTATCACAAAGTAAATACTTTATACGTTTGTAGGTTATTTATGGTTAGGGTGTCATGATAATCCTGGATATCTTACTAGAATCGTGTTGAGTTCACTTTTCGTATAAAGTATCTCTATATATGCCTGGGTTGCACGAAATCTCTATCGGGATAATTCTAGAAGAGAAAACACTTCGTGTCTAGGCACAAGATCACAAAGCAAGAACAATAGAGGAATTGTAAGTGTTTTTCGTTACGTCCCTGAGACCAAATGTTTTCCTGTGTATATAACAGAGAAACTAGACAGTTACGGGTGGTTAAAGTTGGTTAAAACAGTATTTTCCAAACCAACTGACAAGAAGTTTACGACGTAACCTCCTCCTTGGTTCTGAAACTACTGTTGTTTACTGGCGAGATGAAAACACTGCATCACAGAGTGTGTATGTAGACGGGTAACAAATCCAAAGAAATTAGCTCTCAATAACCACAGGTTATTACGGATCGTAACCTACACGAGTAATGGTTACGAACGTATACACTGCATAATCGTGTACTTGGTGGATATTCATATGTTGCTCAAACGAGCACTGTGTGCATCCCTCCACACTTTCCTAACTCGTGTCCGAGCCAAACATGAAATCTCATTGATCTCTAGTAAATCATCATTGCCTAAATGGTCGTCGATGACACAAAAATCACCAACAGGAACTGTATGCCTTTTTGATATCAATTTACGTATAGAGTTGAATTCTAGTCTGTTTTTTCCCAAATTGAGTCCAAGTCACGCGTATTTCCTCCAAATACAATCCAAGTGCTAAAAACACAAAAAGAAACGATTAAGCACGTATTTTGGGTATATTTACATGATTTAGGGGGTTAAACGACCCTAAAAAGGTATATAAAATGACACCTCATCATTGCTTTTTAGGGTTATTAGGGTTTTTATGTTTTTGATAATTTAGGGGTTTTCACCTAAAGCTTGATTTCTTTCTTTGCATGAAACCTAGTCGAAATACATAAGGGTTTTCGAATACTTAAGGGTCTCGACTTAAGATCTAGGGTTTTTCTTAATCGAAATACATAAGGATTTTTTAATCCTTAAGGGTGTCGATTTACTACAGAAAACCCTAACTCATGATTTCATATTGAAACCCTAATTGTCACAATTACAAAATCTAGGGTTTCTTCGATTTTTCTTTCCATGTAATCTTGGTCTTCAATTTATGATTTAGGGGTTTAGGTATTTTTAGAAAGTTCTAAACTTTCCTAAATGATATATTAAAAATGGATATGAAAACCCCAGGTTACCATAAATAATCATAAAAGAAAAAAGATTACTTGGAAAGCAAGTAAAACAATTCTGAGTTAAATCTAACCCTTTGTGGGTTGATTTTATTAATCCTAGCCAGATGAGATCATTAAAATTGACAAAGCATGAATCTTGGTGACCAAAGAGCTAGTTTTCATAAACTGATGATTTTGCAGTTTTACCTAATTTAGAATCTTTGATTACTAAATATAGAAACTAGGGTTTTAAAACATGTTAAGCGTAACGCAACTTTTAGGAAAACATTTTTTTATTTAAAAGTCCATAATAAAACTTTTCTTAAAAACTAAACTTGTTGAATTAAGGTTTCTTGTTACCTAAGTCGCATGCTTTTAAAATTTAAAGGAATAAGAAAACCGTAATTAAGGTTTGCAAATTTTAAATGTTAAAATATTCCTAAAATGGAAATATGTAGCAATAAGGTACCGTCATTATCAAATGACAAGTAGGGGTGAAACTCGTAGATTGCATGTACTTTAGGATGGATTATATATGCGGCGCATGGGAGCATGTCATGGAAAACCATAACTTAAGTATTTTCACGTGTATTTTTTATTTTCATGAGTTTAGTTGTAAATCATGCATGAAGCAAGCCTGAGCCATAGACTAGAATATAAATTGCGTGGTTGTGATGTAGTGTTTTAGTCGATTTTTTTTGCTTTTAGGTTTTAGGGAGGCTTGCGGGCCATTTATTATTCCATCTTGTATTTTAATATTAAGTAGAGTAGCTTTAAATTAAATATAAAACCAAGAAGGATGTCACACAAGGAGGCCCAGACGAATGGAGAACCTATGGACTACGAATGGAGAGGAGATCCGACGGGAGCACGAAGGAGTGAGGATTCACCGAAGGATGATCACAGGTGATGCTGAGATGACACATAACTTAAAGAAGCCTTATTTCCTTGTGTCATGTTTTAACCCTTAGGTAGACACAAAGTTGTTTTCTGAAGTGGCTTTCGCGATCAACATTAGATAGTAGCCCGACTGTGTCAATAGAAATTTTTATTATTGTCTATACATGCTTATATGTTAAATGATATGTCAACATGTATTATTTTTTGACATAATAAAATTGACGCGCCTCTGACAAAGTCATGAGAAAGAGTGTACTTAAGCACCAGTTTGTGACAGCGAGTGCGCGTAATAAAATGAGTAGGTCTATGAATTAGCCAACCTATCTAAAAAGGTTTGGGAAAGGTAAACCTGAGTTTAGACGCATTTTATTACAAAAGATTTATTTTTATAAAATTAACAAATTGTGGTATGAATTCATGCATTGTCCATATGTAAAACGATTTTTCGGGATAACATCGTTTTAGTACTGGACTGGTGAACCGATGGGTTCAAGGTCTTACCCTATGGTAATCTTAGATTAGTGCACCACCTACAATTGTTACACTATCTTAGCTTAGACCTTGCAGGCAGCTATGCCATAGCGTAATTTCTGTGGGTACATGGCTGACGCGGGATGAGGTGGTTATTGGATTCATTGGTCGTATGCCATAGCAGAGATCAATGAATTATGGTGCCACTGGTTTTTATGGTGTGATCTATTGGTATTACGCCACAACGCCCCAAAGGCTGATGGGAGACTAAATATGCCCGACTGACGTCGGAGTCTCAGCCTTAGGAGTTGTCTTTAGGAGGCAATTGGTAGTGGCAAAACACCTACCTAAAAACTATTACAATGTATATACGGCATAGCGTAATGCGTTGTAATGGTATAATATGTATCCTAGTGTAATATGCGAAATGATAGGGTTTAGTAGCTATTGCGATAAAATGATTGAATCACTTATTGTCTTTATTCAAAATTGTAGATGACATACTACAACATACTGCATTGCCACTTTGATCCTTATGATTGGGCAAACCGGTCAAGACATGAATGGTATAGTTTCATCGATGAAATTCCGTTTGATGAAACACCAAGGATCCCTTTCAGAACCCTTTGGCACATATTCATCATAACTCTGGCCTGCTACATGTCTTTAGTTATCTTCCTCTAGTAACCCTTTGCATGTCTTTAGCTATCTTCCTGTGACCTCTAGTAATGGACCACCATCATGTCCGCTATTACATATGAGTCAGAGGCAAATATGAGATCAAGACAACGAGACATCTTTTTCTTATGAAAATGGCGTAGTGTTCTTAAGTGTATGTGTATGTGTATGTGTGTGTGTGTGTGCTATTACATATGAGTCAGAGGCAAATACTAGATCATGACAACGAGACATCTTTTTCTTATGAAAATGGCGTAGTGTTCTTAAGTGTATGTGTATGTGTGTGTGTGTGTGAGATATTAAATAGACAAACTTTGGTGTTGCAAATTTCATCTCTAAGGCACTGAATAGCTTTACTATAAAGATAAAGGTTGAATAGTAATGATGCAAAGGGGTTTAGATTGAACGAGAAAGGAGAAAAGACGAAAATACCCTCACGTTAGACGCGCGTGAGTCCATTTAACGAGGAAAATTACGCTCGTTAGTGCCAATGGCATTGGTTGCTATCAAAATGCTACGGTAATGACATTATTTGCAACAACAAAAAAATGATGACAAGTGCAAATTTTGAAAACTACAACGACGTTTTTTGCAGTTTACCTTTTAGTAAAAGGGTTTTGCGTTTGTTTTTTCTCATCTTATTTCAAAATTTGTCCTTTACTTTTAACACCTATTTACAGAAATAACCTCCTCAAACTATTCTTGTTTTAAACTTTTAATACATCCTCACGGGACTATAAATGATCTGATCTGGTATATATACGAAAAACTAAACAAACACACATTTTAGGACCAGGTGCATATCAACAACACAAGTTGATATTTTACATTATGACCCAGAGTGTCCCAAGACCTCGGAGACCCATCATATGATTGCATAAACGTAATGCAGCTATATATGATCTAAAATGCATATCTTAAAACGTAATGAATTTGCTACATCTCACATTTAAATTGCATCGTAATACTTAGAGTATATTTTTGGGATTCTATCCAAGTTTTAAAAGTTTGCATATACTTGTTGATTGTTCTTTTGGTTATATTTATTTAAAAAACTTTTTAAAATAAAATTTTCCTTTTTTTCCCTCGGAATACCCTCTCGCGCTGTTTGAGCCATCGGTCTGTTTTTTTATGAATAAAACTTTAAGTTATCCTCAAACCTCGCGCTCCGCTAATCAATACCCGTTCTTTTTTTCTCAAAAATTTTTAAAATAAAATTTTCCTTTTTTTTTTTCTCAGAATACCCTCTCTAGCCTGTTGGATCATCGGTCTATTTTTTTATGAATAATTTATTTTTACAGGTTATTTTTTTCCTTTTTTTTCCACGGAAATACCCTCTCCGCGCTGTTTGAGTCATCCGACGGGTTTTTATTATGAATAAAACTTTATTGTTCCCCTCAAACCTCGCGCTCACGCATATCGTCCCCGCAACGGCGCGCGGGATTCGACATTTTTTTTTCCCTTTTTTTCATAAATTTCTAAAATAAAATATTCTTTTTTTTTCCTCGTAATACCCTCTCGCATAGGTGCATTAATTGCCTTTTGCATTTAGTGTGTATTAAATGCAACACCGTGTTTACCGTGGTGCATTCAATACCCGTGTCAACCCTACCCGGTCCGATTTGTTTTTTTTATTTAGAAAAAAAAAATATTTGTTTTGTATTTTTAATATACTCTCTCACTCGCCCTTTTTTATCATCGGTCTGTTTTTTATAAATCACAATAGAACTAACCACGCCTTCAAGTGCATTAAGTTGGCCTTAAATGCCACCGGGTTGACCCGACCCTCCGAATACATTTAAAAAAAAAAAAATTAAATATGTTTTTTTGCTTTTTTTTTCAAAATATTCACTTTCGCACTTTATGAGTTATCGTAATGTCGGGTCCGACCCGACCCGGTCCGCCGACCCCTTATCCTTTTTTTATTTACGAAATAGCCTTCAAATATTTACGAAAAAACCCCCTCGCACTAAAAAAAAAAAAAAAAGGGTTTTTTTTTTTTGTTAAATTAACAAAAACTACCTTCATTTTAATTTTTTTTTTATAAATATACCCCTTTCTCCACTAGCGTTCGATCCGGTTTTTTTTTTTAGAATGCACCAAAACATGCTTTAAATCGTCGTTACTAACGACCGTTAATTTCCTTTTTTTTTACAAAATATACCTTCTAACACGTCCAATTCGAAAAACCACCAGCCATAGCCAAACATCCTGACCCACCCATAACCGGGGTCTCATTAAATTGTATTTGACCCTCCTTTTAATAGGTTTTTTTCCTTCCTTTTTTTTTTTTTTTTTTTTTTTTTAACATTTGGTTTTTTTTTACCATTTTTTTTTCTCAAAAACTTTTAAAAAAAAAACTTTCTTTTTTTTCCTCGGAATACCCTCTCGCGCTGTTTGAGTCATCGGTCTGTTTTTTTATGAATAAAACTTTAAGTTTCCTCAAACCTCGCGCTCCGCTAATCGTCCCGCAACGGCGCGCGGTCGCCAGTTTTTTTTTCCTTTTTTTTTTCAAAAAATTTCTAAAATAAAATTTTCCTTTTTTTTCCTCGGAATACCCTCTCGCATGCATTAAATGGCCTTTTGTATTTAGTGTGCATTAAATGCACCGGGTTGACCGGGGTGCATTTAATACGCCGGGTCAACCCTACCCGGTCCGATCGGTTTTTTTTTTTTTAAGAAAAAAAAAATTGTTTTGTTTTTTAAATACTCTCTCGCACTTTTTTAGTCATCGGTCTGTTTTTTTTATGAATAATAATAGAACTAACCACGCGCTTCAGGTGCATTAAGTTGCATTAAATGCACCGGGTTGACCCGACCCGGTCCGAACATTTTTAATTTTTTTTTAAATTGTTTTTTTGCTTTTTTTTTCAAAATATTCACTCGCACTTTTTGAGTTATCGGTATTGTCGGGTCGACCCGACCCGGTCCGCCCCGACCCGTTCCTTTTTTTATTTACGAAATAGCCCCTCAAATATTTACGAAATACCCCTTCGCATTATGTGTTAAATTACGAAAACTACCCTCATTTTAATTTTTTTTTTATAAAATACCCCTTTCCCCACTAGCGGTCGACCGTTAGTTTTTTTTTAGAATGCACCAAAACAGTGCTTGAAATCGGTCGTTACTTAACGACCGTTAATTTTTTTTTTTTTACAAAAATATACCTTCTAACACGTCCAACCGAAAACACCGGCTGCCAAACATCCCGCAGCGAAGCGCGGGTGAACCTAACTTGTATAATCTAAAATGCATATCTTAAAACATAATGAATTTGCTACATCTCACATTTAAATTGCATCGTAATACTTATAGTATATTTTGGGGATTCTATCCAAGTTTTAAAAGTTTGCATATACTTGTTGATTGTTCTTTTGGTTATAATTATTTAAAAATGTCTATGAATTAGGAATGTCTCCATTGATTTTGTATCATTTTCACAAGTTGTCATTGTGACGCTAAAAGTTGAAGAAACCATAGATTTATAATCCTTCGTAACAAAAAACGCTTCGTTTGTTTTCTTGTATTTACATCCAAATATCCAATATTGTTGAAAGCTTAAATTCAAACTGTGTGAAAATATTGCAAGTAATTCAAATTTTACACTTTAAAAAATGAATTATAGTTTTCTGAAAAGGTTATATGCGTTGTCAAAAAAGTTTTCAAAAGTTTTCAATAAACTTCAAAACATTTGTTAAAGCTTTTCTTCCTCTATCATTCACACTTTAACATGCATTTTCTTTTTACACAACTTTTGAATGACTTGTTACCATTATAGTGACAACTTTTACAAACTTTTGGTGAACATTAAAAAAAAGTAAACTACACCGTTGGTCCTTGTGGTTTGCGTTGACCAGCGTCCCTAGTCCCTTGACCAAAAAAGTTGCACCATCCGATCCCGTCCTTATTGTAAATCGATTCCCGCCGATAGTCCCCTTAAGGGGCAACCATCCACCGCAAACGTTTTCCGCCGTTAGTCCCTTGGACTAACGGCGGAAAACGTTTACCACTTAAGGACGAATGGTGCAACTTTTTTGGTCAAGGGACTAGGGACGCTGGTCAACGCAAACCACAGGACCAACGTGTAGTTTACACTTAAAAAATAGAGTGTTAAAAGCAAAAAAGTCTTTAAAATATTGTCAAATCGGTTAACCCGACTCAAACCCGATAGCCTTATAGGGTCGGGTTTATTCGGGTCCAACTTCGCTTATCGTGTCAACCCGATAGCCTTATAGGGTCAAGTTAGGGTTAATTTTCTAAATGTTATCAGATTCGTCGTTTAAAACCCATAGTAAAATACTTTTTAATTCAATAGTCCAAAAAAATTTAATGATCATCATATTTGTAGTGTTATTATAGAGAAGCAAACAAACTGGTCTTGTTGTCATGCTTGTACTACTCTTGATCTAGCATGTAGCTAAGTAAAGTAAGTTGCATTTCATTGGTTAATTACTTAACAAAATGTAAGTATATTTGTCATTTATTGTCATTATATGTAAGGACAACTATTTTTTTTATCATTGTGTCGTCTCAACCTCTTATTGAATTCGTTACTATTGTGTGTACTTGTGACCTACGTGAACCTACTCCACACGGTTTAACTTAACGTCCGCATTGTTTTTGTATTGCATCGTTAGTCCTTTATACAAATGATCGTTTGTGATTAACTTAAAATTAGATTTTATTTAAAGTTTTAAAAAATGTTAGAAAAATTACTTTGTATTATAAGTTTACTACGTAATTTAAAAAAATCAAAAATGTTTTAAAAAATTATTAAAAAATGCGAAAATGTCTTTAAAACATTCGAAAATGTTTAAAAAATATTCGAAAATGTTAAAAAAAAATTCGAAAATGTTTAAAAAAAATATTCTTTAAAAAAAAATATCCTTTTTAAACATTTTCGAATATTTAAAAATTTCTTTTTAAAAAAATATTCAAAAAATATCCTTATAAAAACGTTTTTTTTAACATTTTTGAATATTTAAAAATAATATGTTTAAAAAAATATTCGAAAATGTTTTAAAAGAATATTTTTTTTAAATATTCGAAAATGTTAAAAAAAACGTTTGTATAAGAATATTTTTTTTTAAAAGAATATTTTTTTGAATATTCAAAAATGTTTAAAAAAAACGTTTGTATAAGAATATTTTTTTTTTTTCGAAATATTTTTTTTAAATAATTCAGAAAAATGTTTAAAAAAAAAGAATTTTTTTGTTTTTTAAACATTATTGAATATTTTTTTTAAAATATTACGAAAACGTTAAAAATTAATATTTTTTACAAAGAATATTTTTTTTTAATGACATTTTTTCGAATATTTAATTTAAAAGATAAACAATTTATAGAATAGTTTTTTAAAAAAAACATTTTTACGAATGTTTTAAAGAACTTTTCTTATTCCTTTTCCGATATTTTAAATATTTTTTTAAAACATTTTTACGATTTATTATTTAAATAAATGAAGTAAAACATTAAATACAAACTAATTTTTCTCTCTTTCCTCCTTTCTTACATTTTTTTAAAACAATTAAACCCGACTGTTTAGTTGAAAAAGATGACAAATTAACAACCATTTAACACATAAAAAAAAAAACGTCATAAAAAAGAAAGAGAGTTAAGCAGACCCGCATGTGTGAAAGAATTGCGAAAAAACACAGAGAGAGGCCACACCCCGTGAGAAACATCCCCCCCCCCCCCCCCTGATCAACACCCCCACCCCCCCCCCCAGACCCATTACATCTTATCCACCCCCCTATACCACCCCCAGAAATACCCCCCCCCCCTCCTATATACACCCCCATATACACCCCCCCCTACCCCATATATAGCACCCCACCCCGGGATTAAAAAAAAAAAACCCACAGTAAACCCCCGCCCCATTGTATATACGCAACCCCCCTATGACATACTCCGCTCCCACCATCCCAATACCACCCCCATTTATAAAGCACCTCCCTCCTCCCCCCCCTCCCGCCCCGCCCGCCTGCTCCTTTTATACATGTGTTCTATCAATCCATCTAATATATTGGTTATAATAACTTATAAAGGCCAAAATGATTTGTTATTATTAATCGATATAATCACTAGTTATATTTAAAGGCCGAAAGGATTTATAACATGTGATAACTCTATTTTCTAAACTTATAAACACTATTCCAAACACATCATTATCTAAGTGATCATTGCCTAAACCAACATACCTTAATCATTTGATTGAATCATCTTTTAATTGCTTTCGTTATAATATCCAGTATATGCAAGATTTGGTTAATTTGATCCGTGACAATCATCTTAGCCTTAACACCATAATTACAAACTGTGAAAACTTTAATTCTCGTGAAACGACCTGGACTTACCTAAAGCTATACTATACACGAACGGGTATACTTCTCGAGTGTTGTGTTTTAGTAAAAATCGGTATTTCTAGTTATTATAAATTTAAAGCTTGGAAAACACACATCAAATATTCATCGTACGTCGAAAATTTTTGAAAATTTTATGGTAGATCCACGACACAGTAAGCTACAGCTTTGTAGTTTACTGCAAAAGCTGGAGAAGAACCTAGCTATGTCCTGTCGGGGCCTGAAGTCGACTGATATTTTCTGTCAGCTTTTATGTGCTATGTGGTGTATATTTATATATGGCTTTACGCAATCGATTATATCGATGGATGTGACCCGATTCAATAGAAGAAGGAGCATTATATGAATATATATATATATATATATATATATATATATATATATATATATATATATATATATATATATATATATATATATATATATAAAATAATTTTAATAAAATATATATATATATATAAGAGAGAGAGAGAGAGAGAGAGAGAGAGAGAGGTAGGGAAGAGTAGGGATCCCAGTGAGATAAATGTAAAATAAGTGGTGAGAAGTACTAAAACCACACATTGAGATTCATCGACTTGCATTAGATGCAATATTCCTATTCATCTAGATGCACCATTTTGAGTTTTGAAAGTTAATTTGATGTGTAGATGGTGCAAATTGATTTTTATGATTTCGGCACATGCAGAGGAACAAAAAACAAAAGAAAAAAAATGAAATGCATTTAATATACGTATATGCATCTAATTAAAAGCTAGAAAACACATTATGATGCGTTATAATGCATCTAAGATTATAGAGATGCATCTAATTTAAGTTGATGCATCTCGGATATGCAGTTATAGTTACTTCTTATCCTTCTTATTTAAAAAAAACTTCTTATTTGATCATATATATATATATATATATATATATATATATAAATAATAGTATATCCCCCTCCTCCCTTTGTGCGATCGGCAGAAAAGCCCACAAGAGTTGTCGGTTTTGGTTTTTGGTTCGACCCACTAGAAACAACAAAGGGTTTCGGTTTAGTTGATTGTCAAGATTTGGGAGATCGTTTGCTTATCACTAATAGTACTAGCATACGTTATTGTTTGCTACGAACGTATTGTGTGTGTTGATATAGAGGGATTATACTTTGATCCTAGTGGTTTTCGTGTGGTATTAGTTTTATACACACGCGTATATTCAAGAAGGTGTTTTGTTAATTGCTAAAAGGTACACGTTCGTGATCCTTTGTTAATTATATATTCTATACGTGTTCTTATCTTTTCTGCTGCGTACTCGTGTGGTTTAATTGGTTAATTAGTTCATAAATCCCAACAGGGGCATCATGAGCCATCGTATAGAATTTTAATTACAAAGAAGTAAAATTGGACAAAATTAGGGTTCTTGGTAAATTTTTAAAGCCCTTTGGACGTTTATACTAATAAAGATTGGATCTTTAGTGTAGATAAAATTGTTAGACGATACCCTAGGTTGTATGCAAATTTAAGGTTTTAAATTCAATAGTTTAATGTGTTAATTGATCGGGTTTGATAAATTTATTAATTGTTAATTTGTAATCCGTGATAAACACATGCAAGTTTATCATGGATTGGTTTATCACGGATTGATATATGTGATATAAATCTTGATTAATTGTTAATTGATTGTTCATGCAATGACGATGATAGATCCACGACTCAGGACACAAAAATTGAAATTTTTTAGTTTTTCAGATTGTTTGACACACCTTTAGTCAAAAATTTTGAAAATTTTATGGTAGATCCACGACGTAGTAGGCTACAACTTTGTAGTTTACTGCAAAAGCTGGGGAAGACCCTCGCTGTGTCCTGACGAGCCCTGAAGTGGTATATATTTATATATGGCTTATGCAATCGAATATATCGATGTATGTGGCCCAGTTCATTGGAAAAGGGAGCCTTATGTGAATATGCACATAGTTTAATTATTAGATAATTAGAATCATCATTAATATTTACATGAGTTAATTGTTAAATGTTTAAATAATTGTTATGTGTATTAGTTGTTGTTTATATAGTTTTTGTTTTATTAAGTGTTTACTTGTGAGAAAACAAAAAGGGGTTTTCGAAAAATAAAATATAAACATGACTAATAACTATGAAATAAGATTTATTATAGACTACTAATTGTGTTGTCTTATGTGTCAAATTGGGTTCGGCTTACATCCGATAATCATGGCTTTCGGGTTTCCCACGACGAGACTTGCAATTTAATAGATTTATAATGTGTTTTAAAATTAAAGATTGAATTTATCAATGACGTAATTTGCGTAAGTACTTTTTAGTTGCAAGGCATATCACCAAGGGTTTAAGGTTTATATACTCTATAAATCCCTGATATCTTGCAATTACTTAGGAAGCGCGAATGGTCTAGAGTTTGAATGGTTTCTAGGTTTGAATTCTTTAGGTTTGAAAACACGTTGAGTCGTCAATTTTTAAAGGTGGCACTATTTATACATGAGATGTATAGAAAATAAGTGATATCGTAATAAATAAATTAATTGAGTAAAGTTTTTATTAAAATTTGTGATACAAAGATGTATGCATGCTTCTTCGTACATATTTGCCACGTCAAATAAAAATACCCTTGTTAAATAAGTTGTTTCCATTCAATTTGTAAGAACACTTGCAATTGCCTTTTACATCACGTGAGACGTATGTAGATTGCAACCCAAGGTGATCATACACTTTTTGTGAGACGTTGGTGTTACATAATCGCAGTTCTTGATTGGACGACCTAATCGAGGTAAGTTGGTGAGACCTTATGCTCGAGGCATAGATGGGATAAAACATGCTTACTAGTATATTAATGTAATAAAGTAAGTCCCATAATGTTCTAGGAATTGCACCGGTGGCAATTATTGATCGTCAATTACCTATTGAATACACCATTGCTAGCAGATCAACTGATGTGATGATGGCATATCAAGTTGGATCCTAGACCTTAGAAAATTAATTTTTTATATATTTAAACATGGGTAGTTAATTTTATTCAAGGAGTATTATCGAAAACACAAAATTCTTGAACTTTTATGTTTTGTAGATGGTACATCCTGTTCAAAACATAAACCATTCGACTTTCAGGTCGATGTTTGAAAGAGAAAAACTTTCTGGTACTAATTTCAATGACTGGTTTCGTCAACTTAAGTTGGTCTTGATAGTTGAAAAGAAAATGTATGTTATTGAACAGCCTATTCCCTTGCTCCTGCTGCTAATTCTGAAGCCCAAGTGCTTGCGGATTGGAATGCAGTATATGATGCTCATAATGAGGTTGCTTGTCTTATGCTCGGAAGTATGACTCCTGAACTTCATAGACAATTTGAAAGCTATTCACCTTATGAAATGCTTCGGGAGCTCAAATCTACGTTTGAGAAACAAGCTGGAGTGGAGCGGTTTGACCTAATCTAAACTTTCCATGCTTGAAAACAAGAGGAGGGAAAATCAGTTAGCTCATATGTACTTAAGATGAAAGGATATGTGGAGCAACTGGAATGTCTTGGTTATGTGTTCCCGCAAGATCTTAGTGTTGGTTTAATCATGAATGGCCTCACTAGTGATTTTGCTGGATTTGTAAAGAACTACAATATGCATAACATGGGGAAGACAATTAGTGAACTACATGCTCTGCTTATTGAGTATGAAAAAGTCTTACCTAAAAAGGCTGCTACACCACAAGTAATGGCGATTCAATGTGGTAGAATCCAGAAGGCTAATAAGAAATCACAAAATGCTGGCAAAGGTAAAGGAAAAGGCAAGGGAAAGGATAAACCAATTTATATCCCTAAGCCTAAAAACCCTAAACCTTCTGCTAAAGAGCACCCGACAAAGGATGACACCTGCCACCACTGCAAAGAGGTGGGTCATTGAAAGAGGAATGTATTGTAGACTTTAGAACTTGGCATGTACATCTTGTCAAGACCTAATTGGTTAGTTAGAATAGACGGTTCAAGAAGGCAACATCTTAGGAAATCACCCAAAAAGCCTATATGTGTGTGTTTATCGACTTGTCACACTGACTTGTCGACCTTTCCGTGTAAAACCTTTGTTGCACTCAATGTTAGTGTAAAATACCCCTAGATCACCTTGTTAAGCCAATCTCTGTCTAAGTTCTATATGTTTCGTTACACCATTTCGCCTTAGCCTACCTTGTAGTCTTTATTCTCTTCGTGTTGAAATCTCTGGCTACTTAAGTCCATAGTTCGGGGGAATGGGTACGAAAATTTTATGCATTCGTGGAAGACAACATTAATCATTTTAAAGAAACACCTGTATCATCACTTTTGATATTGTTTATCTTAAGTGGGGGGATGTGCGTATTATATCAAATGCTGCAGGGCCATTAATAAAAAGATATAAACTCCTGTAGCATTTGCATATTTAAAAAGAAAAGATAGAGCAACTATAAGCCATCTATGTGTTAAAAAAATGTAAAGATGGTGCAACTATAAGCCATCTTAATGATTATGAAGAATGGAGCTAGTAGCCCATTATTGAAGATCAGATTTTCGGACTTAGACTCTTGGACTTATGGATAGACAGTAGCTAGTTATGACAACCTTAGATTACTTTAGACTATTTGTTTCATGTTTTTATTTAACAACAATTATTGTGTATCATGTGTCTTATCCTACCCTATATCATTCTACATCCCGACCATTGGTTTTGCTCGAATGAGGTATTTGATTGCAATCATGTATGTCTATTCCATCGTTATGGATGTGCATATGTGATTTTGTCGCCCTTGTTGGTGTAACGCTTTTGGAAAAGGATTGCAGGGTAATTCCCCTTTAAACCTGTTTGTCACCCATGTTGCCTTTGAGACTGTTTAGACCCTAATTCTAGTTGGTGGAGACTTGTGTACTTTCCAAGCTTATGATAGGATACATGCTATGACTGTGCAATTGAGTGATCACCCAGAAATGAAACACTTAGATTAGTAATGAGAGTTGAGTGTTTTCGATCCCCTTTTCGTGAGGTGTTCGGCTCTGGTATTTTCTAGCATAAGTAACTTATAAATTCATTTCTCCGAGTTAAATTGGGGAAATCTTTTTATAAATTATTCTAAACGGTTCTACTTGAGGGCAAGTAGAAGTCAAGTGGGGGGATATTTGATAACATCAAATAGTTAATACATTTTAATATCAAATTTCCTATGAAAATGCTTATAAACATGTTATAAATGTCTGAAAACGTTACTCAATTGTTTATATTTAGTTTTCAGGGACCAAGTGAGCATTTTAGCAAAAGACGAGGGATTTGGACATAAATGCACTAAAGTGAAGAGTTCAAGGCAGTTTACGGCGTAACACCCCCGAGGGATTACGCCGTAACATATTCTAATGAAGAAATGAGTCATCACACCTTTTACGGCGTAAAGCATCTCCTACTTTACGCCATAACATTAAAAATTTATAGAAGATGATTTATCTGAGTCAGCGTTATGGCGTAACATAAGCGACAAGGTTATGTCGTAACATCATTTTAGCCTAAGAAGATTGGAAGTCTACGTAGCAAGGTTACGGCGTAACGTCTCATAAAAGTTACGCCATTACAATTTCGAATCTATAAATAGAGCCCCCATCCGGCTCATTCAGCATCACTCACTTCCATAACTCACAACACAATTCCAAAGGGGTGAACTAAGCCTCCAAGGTCTAAAGCATTTCATCAGAAGTCCAAGGGAGAAGTCACTTTACACATTTCTTGTATTTAATCGTTCATAACATTCACTGTAAGAACAATAATGATTCAATCCATGTCTATGTTCATTAATTCTTGCATTTCTGTTACCATGAGCGGCTAAGCACTCTAAGTGCTGGCCTAACCATGTATTTTCTATTGTTATGATTAATGTTTCCTGTTCAATCAAATTTCAAGAGAAAAACCGTAAGAATGAGTGTCAAGTGTCCAACCTATGTCAATCTCACATCCTTAAGTGAGGAACACCAAAATGAGAAAACTCCATCACCACATCCTAAAAAGAAATCCATTTCACCTCACAAGCTCCATCTGAATCTATCTCTAGCAAGAATACACACTACACCTCATCATCATCTCCAAGTGAATCTCCGATACCAACTCACATTGCACCTCCACCTAAACTCCGTTTTTTAATCCCACTAAAACTTAAACATCCAGAACTTCCACCACTAACTTCATTACCAAATGACCCTTAGGTGTAAACTATAGACAATTAGCCATCAGGCCCTTCCAATCCATCTTCACCACTACGTATCACACGACCACCACCCAGGTTCCCACATCCACCACTGGGTTTTGAGCAACTACCATCAACTCAACCATTGTTTGTTAACATTAACAACAATACACCTCACCTCTAAAACAATGCACCTCCACTTGAAAACATTTACCATCCACCACCAAATCTTAGAAATCAAGATTTTCCCAACCCTCCAAACATCTTGGATTTTGTTCATCTAAATGACATGCCTTACCTCCACGACATGTTTTGCCAATGTTGTAGCACCACAAGGCATGAGATCTAAATGCTCTAAAACCATGTCAACTACATGTTATCATACATTCGACACCACCTTGGTTCTTCATCAAAACCACCATACTTCCCGTATAGCCGCATGGAAATTTCACCCCACCCTTCGGATTATATGGGAGAATGATATTTATCCCAAGATTTAGGATCTTTAGTTGTTTTCTTTTCTAGTTTAATTTTATTGTCTTTTAGGCTTTAAAACCATATTTTATGTTAATTTCCCTTATAATCGATTTAACATTATTGGAATTGTTGCGGTGATTTTTGATTGCTTATTATGGTATATGTGCTTGTATTGTTGCCATATATATTTGCTTGTCTACTAACTTTGTTTTGTAGCACGCATCCATAGCTCGATTCCTTGGTGCCCCAAGCGAGGGGGAGGATAGACCAAGGGGGAGCACTTGCAATATCGTCTTTATTTATTTTACTTAGCATTCGTCACCAAGTCACTTAGCATTCGTCAAAACAAGACTTGCAAGGAATGCCTCTACAAACACTTTTTGCTTCGACAATAAGGGGGATAAGACATGTAAACTCATCCACTAAATACTTACTTAGCAACTTTTAAATACGCATGAGTTTATGTTTTGTCATCATCAAAAAGGGGGAGATTGTTAATTCAAATATTCTCATAAAAACGATATTTATATTTAATGATCTTCATGTTTTGATAATAACAAATATAATGCCATAGTACGTAACAGTTTACGTAAACAAGTTATTTAGTCAAAAGTTTACTTGACGATGACAAATCACTTAAGGTATGAATATGGCATTATTAAACATAGTTAACGATCAAAGAAAAATATTATCATTTGCATAAACCTTTTCTAATCAAATGATTTAGGCAAACACATGATTAATTATAAGATAGTTATGTTAATCATCTAAGACAAAATAAGATTAACCATAAGTGGAAACAATCTTTCTAAATCTTTCCAAATCTTCCCAAATCTAAAAGATCTTTCCTTATTAGTGATAAGAAATATTTTACTTCTAGAAGAATCTAATAAACTAGATTTATAAGTACAAAACAATATTTTATTAAGATTTAGGGTTAATCATAAAAAGACAAAAGCTGTCCCAGCTGCACCCAAAGGATCCAGCAAAACCAAAGGACGAATCCTGGATTAGGTGGATCCGTGCGACAGCTGGTTGGGACAAATTTTGAATTTCAAATGTTGCCTATAAATAGCAACCTTAAGTCTTCATTTTAGACAGCTCTTCTTAAATATTTTTCTCTCTAGCTTTTATCATTTTCATATTCTTTGATCATTATACTTGTTTCATAATCCATTACAAGTGGTCAACTCATTCCACTCTTTAGTGAAGAACACGAACGAAGACGTGAAGCTTCAAGTGTTATTAGTTTGGTTGTGTCATCACGGTTGTGATAATCATTTATCTTGTATCTCTTGTGTTGTGTGTTGTGTGTATCATATGTGTATGATAGGTTAGTTTTAGTTCACAAAATCCATAGTGTGTTAGATTGGTTCTATCTCGAAGTAGAACTCGGTATTTAGCTTAGTACCAAAAAAAGTGTAAGCAATGTGTACGGTTTTCTTCGCCTAAAGGGAGCTTGTTGACATAGTGAAGAAAACTCTCAAGTTGGGTACTTGAGGAGTGGAGTAGGGTGAAGAGGAGCTTCGTAGCCGAACCACTATAAATCATTGTGTCATCGGTTTGAACTTCCCTATCCTTACTTGTTTATACTTTGTAGATGACTTATTTACTTATTGTTTTGCTATCATATACCCTTGTGCATATCTCTTGAATTCACATAAGTCCACAATTGATTTTTTTGTCATATTTATACCCAAAAGTGATCTAAGAACTTTCATCAGTCATTTTAAGAACACAAGAATCTTTCTATAGGCTTATAACATCTATCCATTTTCCTAAACTCATCCCAACTAAATTTTTGTTCTACCGAAAATGATAAACTTCAACCGAAAATGGCAACCTTTATCGAAAATGGCAAATAAGGCTCAAAGATGAATTATATTACAATCAAACACATGCAATCACGTTTATATACATCTAAGAACACTAAAAAACAATCAATTTCAAAAAAACCCCAATTTTAGTAAACCCTAGTTTTATCGAAATTAAATTCGATTAATCAAAACCTCAAAAAATCGATTAAAAAGGTATAAATCAAGTTTTGTTTACATTTGTGAAAAGGAATTAGAAACAATCATTATAGAAACCGTGATTAAATCAGAATCAAAAATGATATAAAGTTCTCTACCAAAAATGGAGTTTGATAGTGGAAAATATAAATGAACATGAAAATGAAATTCCCTTTTATACTTCCTTATTTTTGGTTTGATCAAATGGTTTACCGAAAATGAGACTTTCCAAATTGTGCAATTTTAGTCCTTGTAGTTTTCCAACCGAGTTTTCAAGTTTCATTTTTGTCATTTCCAGTCCTTCTTTGTTTTGTTGATTTGTTTTTAAGCCAAAATTTTCACAAACTCCCCCTTTGAGTGTGATCACTTCACATGAATAATCCCAAAAATGGATTTTTGTCATTTTCAAAGACTGGTTAAACACTAAAAATTTATAACTCCCCCTTGAATAAATACTCATTAATACTAAATCATTGATTTTATCAACACTTAATTCGAGAGATCATTGTTTTTCATTTCTTGTTCAAGACTTTGTGAGTTTTAAAGAATAATAATGTAAAACATTCTTTTTGGTTACATGAATGGAATATTTACAAACACATGTTTTAACAGTAAAAAAAACCCTTGATCATATGAATAACTCCCCCTCAGATCATGGTCGCAGTTTATGCATTCAAAGATTTTTTTAGAAAATTTGGATCATGAATGTGATAGAAATGAGAAGACACGTGATTACTTAAATATCTTTTTGTATTTTTTTATTTGGTTTTATATTTTTTAAAATATTTCAAGGAAATCTTTTTTTGTTTTTAATTTTTTGATTTTTGATTTTGTTTTTGAAAATATATTTACATGATTTTGATGTATGATCTTTTCAAGAATATAGTTTTGCTAGACGGTCCAACTCTTTTGGAGTCATACATCGCATACTAATTCGATGAAATAAGTACTCAAATCTATCCTTAGGAAGAGCATTGGTAAATAGATCGACTAATTGATATTCCGTCCTGACAAAGTACAATTCAACAGTACCTCGCTCAACATGTTCCTTGATAAAATGGTAACGGATGTTGATATGCTTTGTACGCGAGTGCTGAACCGGATAGCATGAGATAGCAATAGCGCTATTTGAATCTCAATACATTGGAATTTTGTTGAATTTGTATCTGTAGTCCAAAAGTTATGTTCTCATTCAAATGAATTGAGCACAGCAGGCAAATCACGATACATACTCGGCTTCTATGGTTGACATCGTAGTACAATCTTGCTTCTTAGAATTCTAGCTCACCAATTTCTAGCCAAAAACTTTTATGCCTTCTTATGTACTTTTGCAGTCATCATGATACCCTGCATGGTCTACATCTGAATATGCAATTAGTTTGAAGCCAGAATCCTTTAGATACCAAAGACCCATGTTATAAGTCTGTTTGAGGTATCAAAAGATTCGATTGACCTCTTTGAGGTGCTTGACCGTAGGTCATGCTTGATAACGTGCACATATAAAGGTGGCAAATGCAATGTTTAGTCTACTAGTTGTGAGATACATGAGCCCTCCGATCACGATACGATATTTCGTCTAATCAGTTAGAGTGCCATGTAAATTAGCATCTAGTCTGGAAGTAGCCATTAGTGTGCTTATGGAGTCACAACCATCCATCCCATGTTTCTTTAAAATCTCTAAGGTATATTGTGACTGACTTATGAAGATTCTACGGGGTGATTGATGGACCCAAAATCCAAAAAAGAATTTAATTTCACCCATCATTGACATCTTAAAGTTGTTTTCTATAAGATTTGCAAATCGTTTTGAAACATCTGTGTTTATTGATCAAAAAATGATGTCATCGACTTATACTTATGCAAGTAATATGTCGTCCCTATGGCGTCTCGTAAGTAAGGTCGGGTCAACAATACCTTTTGTGAAATGATTTTCTATCAGGAAAGAGGACAACTTAACATACTATGCTCGTGGAGCTTGTTTGAGACCCTATATAGTTTTCTTGAGTTTGTAGACATGAACTAGAACGTCTGCGTCAACGAATCCACCTGGTTGGCTGACATAAACTTTTTCTTACAATGGCCCATTCAGAAATGCTATTTTGACGTCCACTTGAAAGATGGTGAAGTTCTTATGAGTTGCGTAAGCAATGAAAATCCTTACTGCTTCAAGTCGAGCCACCAGAGCAAGTGATTCTTCAAAATAGATGCCTTCTTCCTGATGGTAACCTTTAGCCACAAGATGAGATTTATTTCTTATCACGGTGTTCTTTGCAACACTTTTATTCTTCCATAGCCACTTAACCCTGATTATGTTTTTGCCAGCGGGTTTTGGAAATAATTCCCATACGTTTAGCCTCTGGAACTGATGGAGCTCGTCTTGCATGGACGTAATCCAGCTATGATCCAATATTGCTTTTTTGATGTTTTTAGGCTTGGTAGTACTCACATTTAATGCATACATACAAACTTCGGCATCTATGTTGAGTCTACTTCTGGTCATAACTGGCTTTGAGGGGTCACCAATCACTTCTTCTAATGGATGAGCTTTTGTCCAGGTATTTGTTGAGGGGTAAACTTGATTTAATTCGTGCATATTTAATGGATCTTGAGCTGTTGAATATGATTCATCTTCTTTAAACACAAGAGAATTAAATGGCGTAATCAAATTGTTTCCATCCAGTTTTTTAGAATCTTATTTAATGAGTTCATCAGCAACATCTATCAAGATTGGAGAGGTTTGGTCTTTAGTAGAAGATAATACGGGAGGATCTTCATTGTCTTCAATGATGAATGACGACGATGAAGGTGTGTCTTCATAATTAAGAGTTGTTTATGCAGCGGAATTGATTGACACTTCGGGAGATATCTTCTTAAAGTATTCCTTGTACATCGGACTAAACAAATCATCCAAATCTACTTTAAAGCAGTTAGTCTCGGGTTCCAAACAGCTGTGTTCAGAAGCCATTGTCGTGAGTTCATTAAACTTGACGTGGTTGGTTTCCATTATTTTTCTTGTTCTACGATTCTAAATCCGAAACCCTCTTGATGAATCTAAATAACCGATATACCAATGTCCACTTTTGGTTTCATTTTCCCAAGATCTTCACGATCATTTGTTGAATAACAAAGGGATCCAAACATGTAAAAGTATTGAACATTAGGTTTATTTCTCTGAGAAGCTCATACGGAGTCTTGTTATAACATGTATGAACCAAAGAATGGTTTTGCGTAAAGAAAGCAGTGGAAATAGCTTCAGCCCAAAGAAATTCTGGTGCTTTGGAAAAGATAAGCATTGTGCGGGCAGCCTCTACAAGCATACAGTTTCGTTGTTCAATGACACCATTTTTTTTATGCGTTCTTGCAATGGAGAATTGTTTCATAATGCCTAACTTTTCATAATGAGCCTTTAGTGTTGCATTTTTGAATTTTGTTCATTGTCAGATCAAATCTTCTGGATTTGGACTGTAAAATTCAATTAAACATGAGCAATGAACTTCGTGATCATATCTGGAGCCTCATCCTTTGTGCGAATAAAGTACGCCCACGCGTAATGGGAGTAGTCATCGACAATAACCAAAATATACTTCTTGCCATTTATACTCTCCATCCTCATTGGCCCACACATATCCATGTGTATTAATTCCAACTTGGAATGTGTACTAGGAACCAATCTAGGTTGGAGACTAACTTTCTTACTCTTTCCTTGCTCGCATGCAGAACATAGATGATCTTTTTCATATTTAAACTTCAGAAGTCCATCAACCAAATCTTGTTTGGTGAGATGATTAACAGTACCAAAATTTCGGTGCGAGAGTTTTCGATGCCATAACCATGATTTAATTGAAGTAGCTTTGGACATTAAGCACACAGGAGAAGAAGCTATCATATCTTAAATGGAGATCATATACAATTCGAATCATGAGTAACCGTTAATAGATCATTTCCTTCTAGATTCTGAACATATCACGTTTTTACCGAAATGCAACTTCTAAATCACCGTCGCAGAATTGACCTACTAAAAAAAGGTTGTGTCCAAGGCCTTCAACGTAATATACATGACATATGGTGATGTTGCCATATACATAATATTCGTAGCCTATGATTGATGGAAAGTGGTCATTCCCAAAGCGGACCGTGCCCATGAATTTCTCTATAAAATTTCTCAGCAGTTTAACATTGCCAAGTGCTTCGAGCATCCATTATTAACAATCTACAACATTATCTGTATCACCTGCATTACATGAAGAAAACACAGATGGAAGAGTGGATGGTTTGGCTACCTATTTTCTAACAAGAACCGGTGTGTTAGAGTTAGACATGGCATTATCTATACTCGTTACATCACATGGACGTAATCTAGCAGTTTTGCTCTTAGGAGACCAACAAAAGCTTGGTTGTTTTTAAACCACTTTTACCACTTCTTACTGGTTTTTGATTTTGTTCGCATGTAATTGCTAAGTGTTTTCTATTGCACTAATAGTGAAGTTGATCGTGAGACACTAGAGTCCTTATTTTTTGTGCTTAAAGGAGTAACTACGACAAACCTAGTTGTGGCTACTACGGGAGTAGTATCTACAGTCTTAGTTTTTGTAGTTCTTGGAGTGGTGAATAAGGATCTTCTAACATTAGAATGCACATACAACTTATATTTAGCAAGAAATTTATCATGACACGGGGTAAGCACAATTTTCTTACAAGAAACACACAATACATCAATCTTTGCTTTAAGAGCATTTTTAACATCCACATTTTCTACATAATCTTTGTTCTTAACAACATTCATTTGAGATGTAACTTTTGTCTTTTTATTTGTCCTAGAAGAAACTTCTATAACATTTGATTGATTCTTAGTGTTTAACAAGACACTATTCTTTGATGATGACCTTCTAGTTGATGGTCTTCTAACTCTATTAACACCTTTTAGTTCTGTGGAAGTTAAAACACTCTTGTTAGCTTATGTGTGCACTACTTGTTTATCAACAGTTTTGATCTTGTACATTCCCGGTGCTATGACAATGGTGTTTTTCTCAACATGTTTCTTTTTGTTCGATGAAGTCTGTGAAGTGACTGGTATTGTCAAAACATGTTTCTCCTTAGTTTTCGAAACAAACTTTTTCTTTTGAACAACTTTTTTATTAATCGGTGTGACACATAGAAGTTTATTGAAAACTGAAGGTTTGTCAAACTTAGTATTCAAAAATTTACCTTTTTAGCATTTTTAACTTAGTTTTCAACTCTGAGATGGCAATCAAAAGATCTTGATTCTGTGATCTTACATCCCTATATGCATATGTATTTTCATTAACATTCTCAACCAATTCATTTATCTCTATATAAGTCTGAGTCCGTGTCTTTTTGATGGAATCAAAAAGCTTTTGGTATTCCACTTTAATGTTTTTGTGTTCTTTAATCAAAGATTGTACGTGAAATTCCAAAGAAACATTCTCATTCTCTAATTTCTCCATTTTTGATATCCAGGAGTTTTTACAAATATTTTTTAAAGAATTTTCGTAATCTGTTTTTTCTTTTTTGATGTTGCAATTGTAATTTAAAATCAATGCTTTGCGCTTGACATCTTTGAAAATGATATTCAAGAATCTTTATTCGTTTTAGAAAATTCTCTTAGACCTCAATGGATTCCCTCTTGACTTTCTCAATCTCATTATTTAAATTATCATTCTTTGAATCAAAACACATGAAAACACATCTTTCAACATCATGAGTGAGTGTTTCTTCCAAGAGTCAATCTTTTAAAATCTTATTTTCTTTCAATGTTTCATCAAAATCGCTTTCCATTGAAATAAAAACATTCATCATTACTTGTACATCTTCTGGAAACTCCTTTTGAATAACTTTGAAAACCGCATGCAGGCACTCAAGAATCGGATTAACCTCATCATAACAAAATCTGCTTAAAATTGTATCTCCACGATTTGTAAAAAATATGCTTTTTGAAGCAGTTTTAGCTTTTAAAAGAGCATGCAATTTATTAATTTCTTTTTCTAGCCTATGAAAATATTTAAGCATTTTGCTTGGTTTTGGCATTTGCGGAGGAGGTGAACTCGATTTACTTGCATTTGTAGGAGTTATAGTAGATGTAGAAGCTTCTGAGAAATTTTTTTGTTCAAAAGATAGCTCTACTTGTGGAACAAAGGTTTTATAAAGATTGTTTAATTTCCCATAATCAATTGGAAGAAAATTTTGTTTTTTCTTAATGGCAATCAGATCTTTCAATTTTTCGTTCATTTTTATTTGATTCTTGGTTGCGTCCTCAAGTCTCTCCTCAGTATCACAAACATTTGCACGTACATTTGATCTAAGAAGATATGAGGCATCATACAACTTAGGATTCTCAAAAATTACCTGCTTGAGCATATAAGGATTTTTCATAACCCAAACCATGTTTTAATTATGAATCATAAAAATCCAATGGTTTTGGTCCAAGCATAAACGTAGCTTGTACTGAATGACTCATTTTAACAACCACATTTCATTCTTTTTTAATTTTGTTTCTAAAATTAGAATATCATCAAGATACCGATCTTAGGCTTTATTAAACTTATGTTTCAAAAAAGTACATTCATTTTTTATTTGCAAAGACTGTTTTGTAAATCATCTCTTTCTTTTTCTAAAGCCCTTATCTTATCCCTATCTTGAATAAATTAAGCTTGAAACTGAATTTCTAGCTTTTTCCCATTTGATCAGCCTCGATGTATTCTTTATGAAAATTGGTTTTATTTCCATTTGTTTTTTTCAAAAACCCGAACCGTTTCCTTATATTGTTCAAGCAGGTTGGTTAACTCAACATTGTGTTATTTTTAACCTTTTTAGCAAGTAACAGTTATTTTTGAGCCTCTTAATAAGCATTTCTAGATAACAGTTCCAATGCATTATCTTGTGCATCATGAGCATTTTTATCATGTTCAACTTTTCCATCATTAACTTTCACATTTGGATTATCAAATATAATACCACTATTAATTTGATCATTACCAATTGTAGAGTTAATAATTTCATGTTGCACATGATAATTTTGTTCATGATCACTTTTGGAGAATAATGGATTCATGAAACTTGTCGATGGAGTGTGTGCCTCACTATGGAATTCATAATCATAGCTTGGCCTATTTTCAGAATCACTATCTGCCTTTTGAATTCTGGCCATCATGCATATGTTTACACTCAATTCTTCGAATTCTTCCATCTGAGCAGCATCAGCGAGAAGAAAATCATTTTGTTCATAAAAAGGAATAACCCCAGCTTCATCCTTCTTGGAAAGCAGCATTTGTTCCATAAAGTACTTAGAATATCGAACTCTTGGCTTTAGACATTCTCGTGCATAATGACCTTTAGCATTACAGTTGTAGCACTGGACATTTGAAGCATTTCCTGATGACGAAGTTCGTAGAGTTCTTTATACATTTCCATTCCATGTCTCCGTCTGCATATTTTCACTCTCAGAAAACTCCCCTTGAGTATTTAATAACCTTCTTGCAAATCTATCACCATTACCAACATTTTTGCTTTGAATACTCACTCTATTATCTTGAACAACTGCTTGATTCCTTGTGTTAGAGGAGGTAAGAAGGAGGTTGTTTATTGGTGTATAATAGCGTTGTGTGATTACACGAGCAAGGAGCATCACTACAATAGTGAGACTATCATGTTGATCATCACAAATTTCATCTCCTTGGTAATCATTATCATAATCAACCACAGACAAAGGATGTGTGACATAATAAGCTGCTGGAGATCAAGAAGATGAGGAACTTGTATGAGTGTTTGCAACTAAGGCCAGAGGTCCATGTGTCTTTGCTGCCCTTTTTGCTCTAGAAGCATTAACAAGTCTTTCATACTATTGAAGATGATCAAATAACCTATCATATGTGTCTTTTTTGAAATCTTTTGCCAAACGAATATTTGTAACATATTTGTACCATTCTGGCTGTAAGCAGTTTAGAAACTTGGTATTGATTGTTATATCGAAATGTTTGATTTTGTTTCCGTCCATATCATTAATGACTTGCGAGAAGCGATTATATATAGATCAAAGAGATTCTCCTTGTTTAGCAGTGAATTTATCAAAGTCATTAACAAAACGTGATTCCATGTCAGCTTCACTCAACTCAATATAAATATACTGTATTAGTCGTTTGACTCTATTCCACATATCCCTTGTATTTTGGCATGCATTCACAGAATTGTAAATGTCATTTGGTATAGAAATAACAATCAAATTCATTGCTTCTATGTCTGCCTCATACTGCTTCAAATCATCACCCGTAAGATCTTCTTCCTTTTGAGTCGTTTCATCTTGATTATTGGTACCAGCTATTTTTTTCATCTCATATGGACCTTCATCAATCGAACGATGAATAAAATTTCTTGCCTCCTTCTTCTTGTCAATGTATCTCCGAAAACTACTTGCCCATGGTACATAACTACCTCTTTCTAGCATAGGAGGACGAGTCTCAGACCCAGCATCTGCAAGCGCATGTTGTGCACTCGTAGTCGCCATTGTATGTGAAAAAATAAATGGATCTTTTTTAGACGAATAAGAGTTCTACTTGTGACCTTTAATGAACTAAAAGCGTTTAACGACTACAACGGTTCACGTATACTTTGTCTCAATCGAGTTATGCCTTGTATTGTGTGTAACAACAAACAAACGTGTCTCAACCGAAAATACCCTAACCGGAATTCAAATCCCACCGAATTTCCAATATAACCGAAAAATGCTCTTAATCCAAAATTTAAATCCCACAGAATCCAAATTCGACCGAAAATGTTTTTCAACCAAAATTCAGAAACCATCAAAAAATCAAATTCTTTGAATATCAATAGCAACCAAAATTTCTTATTCCAACCGAAAATCAAAATGAACCAAGCATACGTATCGAAGATTAGCCGAAACTCATAAATCCGATAAATAACGATAGAAAGCCAAAAATCAACAAATTCGGTGAAACAGATTTTTGTAATCGAAAATGATTAATTTCGGTGATAAGCAATTTTATATCGAGAATGTCTGATTTTGAGTAATAAGCAATTATGTCTCCGAAAATGAAGCAATCACCGAAAATCACCGAAAATAACCTAGTTATACCCGATATCGGTCAACATTCTTCTATAACACAGTTATCTCAAACATAACTGTAATCGAACAAAATTCGATATCGATTAATACACAATTCGGTCAATCCATTCTCGGTTACCACAGTTCTCGGATGATTAACCCAATTTCGGTCAAAACTAACACCATATTCTAAACGAAATTATACCATTCTTACAATTACAATGAAAAAAAATTACAAGACCGAAAATGATATAATTCCTACGATATCTAGTTACTTAACCGATTCTATCCTTTTTAACCAAAAATCGTGTAGTTTTCACAAATATTAACTGAAAATGAATCAAAATTACGATAAAACCGTAAATGATCAATTTCGATAGAATATAAGCTTTTTAAGTAAAATCGAGATTTTATCTACACAAATTTGATATAACCAAAAATGTTTGAGTGTTACCAATTATCAACCGAAAATGATACACAATACGATAAAATCGTGGATGTGATCAAGATCGATTGAATAAAGCCGTTTTTGCACTTAACCGAAAATGTAAAACCGCTATTACACAATTTTGATATAACCAAAATTGTGTAAGACACCTATATTATCAAATTCGATATACCCAAAAATGATAAACACTACCACATACACTTTCGATATAACCAAAAATGTAGTACTCACACAACCACGAGATCGATATACCGAAATCGGATAATACACAACAATTACAGCTCGATTACAAGACAATACAATATGAAATACAACCAAAAATGAACTCGTAATAAGATCTCGGTCATGTATTCATCTCGATGTAGCACAAATACAACCAAAATTGATCACAAACTACAAGCTCGGCCATGTCGAACAACAAACACAATCACCCCATCATATACACGAACCGAAAAATCACTAGTAGATCACTCTTAAATCTCTATTGGCGTATGATACCACTTGTTAGGTCAATAAGTATTGAATCACACTTAGAAAAGGTTAAGAATAGTCGAGATAAGAAGAGAGGAAGCAAGGCTTTCACTAATTTTAAATTTTATACAAAAAAGAGAGAAATGAGATATTACAAAATGTCAAGCATCATACTCCTTCACTAAAGAAAGGGTATTTATAGAGATGGAAATCTATATTCTATACAATTCCTACTTATGTTAAGTGAGATATTTTAATTAATCTCACTTAATTTTATTAAATTTCTACTTTAAACGTAAAGTATAAACAAAACAACATATAAAATAAATAAACCACTAAAGCATCAATAATTGGCACTTTTAATCCTAACATTTCAAATACAAGTATGGACTACGTAGTTAATGATATTGCCACCACATTTTATGTAACCAAATTCGTCTCGATATGTAATATTCTCTAATGATGTTTCTAGCGATAACACAAAAGTTTGATAAAATTATTAACAAAAAAACCCAAAGACAGTAAAAATTTTATGCATAAAAATGTAGAGTACCTACCTTGAGAAAAACATGAAAGTTTGGAACTAATATAATTAATTTGGGTTATGTTAAATATCAATAATATCTTTTAAAACTTTAAACTCCCACATAAAATTTTAAAAAACATTGATATACAAAACATGACAAATTAACAAGTGCCCATTAGCCAGAGGTTAAGATCTACTTAATAATAAAAAAGTTACTGTATTTGAACACAAACTTTTTTTATTAACCAAGAAATGCATTAAATACACATCAAACGAACTTGTAAATTACTATATTTTAACATGATTTTCACTTGAATAAATTAAAATATTCCTTTTATAAACATATTAATACGTGCCCAGTGACAAAGGTTAGCAAAACCAATTTTTAAATGCTTGCCTTAATAAGGTGACGTTAATTTTATTTAACCATCTAAATACTTTTAAATATGTATAATATAATAGATTTATTTTGTTTTCTTCTTTAACAAATCCTTGAAACCCTTTGAAACAAACAAGCTATTCGTTAAATAGCCATCACACCATCGTCTCATGTTCACTCAGCCGATCGTCATTCATTCGTGCACTTTATAAGATTTCAAAACAAAAAGTCAATGCAAAAAAGGGTTAATTAACGAGTCACGTGTTTTCGATGTGTTTCAAAGAGCTAAAGCAAATGAGGTTACTCTCGGAACGGTACTATGCAAAATATAATATTGCTCATTCTGATCGGGATTTATTTTAACAAAAATAATTTGGTAAATTCTAAGATCATTCATTACCAAAAAAAACAATGATGATTATGAATTTACTATATGAGTTTGTTAACCATAAAATTCACTAACATAGCCATGATTCGAAGGTCGGGGAGGCTAAAATAAGAGCTTAGTCATGAGAGAGAGAGAGAGAGTAAAGATGGTGTATTAGATTAGGAAAAAAGAATAATACACCTTATAAAATAAACCTCACCCC